>CM034155.1:606803934-606898288 GCA_019776745.2 Taxus chinensis | reverse complement strand
CTCTTTTTCCCTAAATCCATTCAAAATTAATAAAACAACGTGGTTGGCTATCCAAAGTGGAGCTGACTATACAACATGGTGTAGGTTTTCCTTTTTTAAAATTCTTTCATCTTTTTGGATACAAGCCTAAGGGCAGAAAATAGACCATAATAATGATGATGAAAGCATTTGTTATTGTTTATGCCAGATTTTCCACATTTTATGTCCCCCTGCCAACGGAAGAATGTGATTTGGAAGTTTCTTGTGGCTCAAAACAAATAATACAATGTGAAAATTTGGGTGGGTGGATGTACAAAGTTTCAGATATCAAATACATGTCATGGAAGACTAAGCAATGAAATTCGATTACACCGAATGTTAATGGTATTAAGGGATTACATTAACGTCAATCTTGAGATTCATGTGGCATGCATTATTCCTCAGATAAACTTTCCCCTATAAGATCCCAATCTCCACCATTGTCCAGATTCGATAGATATTAGCGACAGGTTTTCCCATCTACTTGGATTTCTCCATAATCAAATTTGGGAATCCAGTTGTCTGCACTCTAGAGTGTTCAATTGTCTCCTCTAAAATCACATGCTTTACTCAATTTCTGAGTCAAATATGTCCTCCTCTTCAGTGTGTTTTCCGATAAACTTGCTTTTCGTCTATGATTAAAACCCATATCCACATTAATTCACGTATTACTACACAATATACGACATGATGTATAACCATAAAGTCAACATTGAAACATTACACTTTCGTGTATTTCGATTATTACCACCAATATAAAATTTGTAAGAATCCATGATCGAATGCTAATAAATAAAGATAAACATGTTGTGATTAAATTCGGCTAATAGAAATAAAATTATAATTTCAACATTTCGTTACTAAGTAAACATGTCAACAAAAAGCTTTCCAATAACTAGCTGTCATATATTGATTGAAAAACATTTTGAACAACAATATTAATAAATGCTTTGAAAAAGTACATAATAACAACTTCAGATTCTTGCGATTTTCCTACAGATGTCTATAGGCTCATCAACTTGAGGGTTACATTAAAAAGCCTCTTCGGCCTCCCATCAAGAGCACTTGGCTTAATAATCATCAATAATAACGCAACAGCGTAAAACAATAATTTACATTTTATATTGGATTTGAGTAAATAATCCTCTTTTGGCAGAGCCGATATGAAAAAACAGCACGATTCATTCTCATTATCATGCCTCCAAATTGCTGCATTTTCAATTCTAATTTGTTTCTCCTTCATTTTGTTGGGTCCGCTCTGTTCCTGTTTATGCTGTCATGACATCAAAAGAGAGTATTAAGACAATAAGCATTGAATGATCTTAACTCATCTATCCATCTGTGTATGTGAATATGAAGATCTGACTTGATAATAAAATGTTGCTGCACAAACCAACTGGCTGCACAAAAAGTTTTGAAAAGAGATAAATATGGATAAAAATTAGCAATTGTGAATTTGTACAGTTCAACCTGTGGGGATAAATTATTTCCTGAAAAGAATGTTCAATGTCATCTAGAAACTTTTCTGTTTCATGTAGAAATCAGTGCTCAACAAAGGGGCAAATGTGAGTTTAGAGTACAGAAAAAATTAAGCAACAAATTTTACAGTCAACTCTCGTTTTAACATAGCTTTCTAATGTCATAAGCGTGCTCTTAAAAACGTTTGATTCTTTGGATGGAATATTGCAAGAACAACAAAACTAGCATAAGAAAACATCTGAAGAATGCTATTTTTGATTAAGAAAGAGAGGGCATCCACCATTACAAATTTGTTTCCATGCGTTGGCCTCCGAGCATATTGATTAAAAGGAGCAGAATTCATGATAGCAATTTCATTACACAGATAAATTGAACCACTCAGACAACACTGCGGGATTTTGAAACTCAGCAACCTGTACAAACCAAGGACCAGAAACAAACAAAAATTTAGGTTTAAATCTAGTGTTTAAACCTTGAAAATAGCATGAGTGGCAGCTTTGATTACCTGGGCATTGTAGGAGATTAGTTGAAGCAGAAGGTGAAGTGGAACCCTCGCCTGGTAGAGATTGCCTCCCTTCTTATGCGGAAACCTGAATATTTAATTCCATAGCAAATTATATAAAATTATTATACTTCAAATTTGTGAATCTCTGTATATATAATTTAAATTCTTACAACATAACGATTTCTACACTTTTTGTGACATTTTTATTCAGAGATGTTGAACATGATAATTCTATAGCTTCTTCCCAGCATTATAGATCACAGTAGATAATTCATCTATATTTTCTCTTATCAGCGTCTATGTTGTTCAAATTGAACTCCCAGAAAATGCAGTAACGAAGAAATGGATGCCGAATAATAGTTGACTGCTGGAGATATATCTCTGTATATTGGTTCTGATGGACTGCAACAGTCCCTGAATCGATTACTGAAGCGCAACTGGAAGAATTCCATAAAGCCTTTGTATAAACAACATCTGATTGATCAGAACTAGAGTCAGAGGACTCTGCAGCAGTACCATCAGCAGAATCGGGAGCAGGGACAAAACGCTGCTAGTGATGGACATGTTCACTTGAGCTCCAAAAGCGCTGACATTGAATTTATAAGAACCCATTGCGGAAATAGGATTGCTCAAGCTTTGGAATTTCCGTAAGGTGTAAAATGTAGGGACAGAGTGGTACTCTAAAAGAGAAGTTTTATACTTGGGCCTCACAGCATCAAAAGCAGTGTCTCTACCTGAGTGCCCTTCAAGAAGCTCAGGAAGGTCTTTAACTGCCCTGCTTGTTGCAGAACATTTATGACGTTGACATAGTGTGGTCCGGGAGGAGGAGCAGGGGCAGGGGAAGGAGGAGGACTCATTGGTGCACTAGCCAGATACACAATGTGTATGTCCATATCTGGAATCTTTTTGGAGGAACTCACAATTTCCAATGCAAAGAGGACGCAGATTGGCAACACAAACTCCATGTGATCCCGATTGAGCTAGGATGCTTCCTTCTAATGAATTGGATGGGAGTTCTTATTAACTGGGTAGGACGCCCTCTTCTCATGAATTGAGTAGATGTTGCAATGAACTGGGTAATCACAAAACAAGCGCAGTGAGTTTCAAATCCAGGCTAGAAAAAGTCAATCCATCAATCAATCAATCCGAACCAGATTGCTCTTCAATGAATTGGGTAGGTGTAGCTCAAAGGTTGTGAAGATAAATGCGAATAACTTACTCCAAACAAAAAGAAAAACCACAAAATACAGAGCATAACCGACTTTAAGAGAAAGGAAAAGCAACTTACAGAGGTAGTGAGAAATTTGATTGTTACTCCCTTGAAATGAGTCAGGGTTTGAATAAGCAGAAACGTGACAGATGGTGGAACACTGAACAGCCATGTCAACAGCAGGTCGTGTGTTAAGTAGCATGCTCTGCAGCCATACCAGAGAAGAGCATACATCTAAACCATCCAGTGTTGTGGAGGGATATAATTTATTTCCTCCATTTTCTACACCCAACGAAGAGCAAAGGACAGATCCTTTAAAGATGAATGCACAAAACAATGCCATTTATAACACGGAATAGCTTCTTCAACGGCGCAATTTCGATGATGATGACTGTTATTTTTACCGTTTGGAGATTTAATGGAAGATGTGCTTTAATGGATCTTCAAATAGCCAAGCCACTCTTCCCTCTCTCTTCATGCTAAAAAATATAAACGGAACGGGATTGAATTCCAACGGAACAAATCACAGCTGGCAGGGAATATGTCAGAAAAAATCTTCTGACAGGTGACAAAGGACTGTTCCATTAACTTTCCATCGTAATTATCCAATGGACCGTTGGACTGATTTCTTATTTCTTATTTCTTATTTCTTATTTCTTATTTCTACATCATTGAATTGATTTGTCCAATGGACCGTTCGACGGATTTATTATTTCTTGTTTCTTTTTCAAAATCATGTCATCTTTTATGTTGCCACATGTCTACCCTTTGGATGTTAATGCTCTCTATGATATTACTATCCATTATTCGTTTAATATTGTATTGACAAATTGCTAAATTAAACGTTAATCATAATGAAATTTAACATTCATACATACATAATTTAAATGAGAAGTAGTTAGTATTGAATTAATTAAATTCTTTGGCCTGCCGTAAGGCAATGTAGAAAGGATTATAGTGGTAGGACATACACACAAAAGTCACCACTTTAACAATTGTAAGGTCGTACAATAGATAATTCATGGAGCAGTGTATGTTATTGTTAATCCAATACTATCTAACATACACTTGTTTCCCTATAACGATCATAGTTAGGGAAAATGTCTACTCCGCAAAAAAACATCCTACTTCGTGGGTAAAAGGGTTATCTGTGTAAGCGGACTCAAACAATAGTGGCAACTCCTTTCATGGTTGTGATTACACCTATGTAAATGCATGGCGTAGCTCCACTGCCTATATAGAACAAAACACTGATAATGTTAAGACATGTACATTGTGGGATCATCAACGAGTCTACTTCCATTTTCATGGCTCTATACTCTGGACCCGACATGCATTATGGACTTTTGTGCTCCAATGCCCTCATTCTAAACAATAGTGTGCAACGAGGATGCACCTTGTTTATTATTTCAACCTCTTTAAAGTGGATCTTAGTCACATTGACATCGATATAGACTTGTATTTGAGTAGTTAAGAAACACATCAAGGGCAAACACCACCTCTATCTTTTCCCCGTTGGAGTAGTTGAAACCTTCTTCGAGGGTAGCCAAGGTAAATAAAAAGGGCATATTTTGAGGTAAAAATAATCCTATAGAATGAGCATATACAGAGAAATGCCTCGGGGTATTTGTGCTACAAATCCGCTAGTATTCCCAGGTCCGACATGTAGACGGCCTCCTTAGCATTGACATTGCCACCGTCCTTGTTTAAATTATCATGTCCGATTTGGCTATAGTATTCCCAGTACTTGCACCAACACAAGGTGCAATTGTTACACCAATAATCATATGAGGTCGTAAACTACATTTTTTGGAGACATTTTATCAAATAATTCATGTATATCATATAGCTTTGCACATTTTAAATACATATCAATCCAAACAATTACAATTATGACATCTATCCAAAATCATTTTTCCATTATAATTTGTTATATGTCCTTACCCTGCTTCAAAGCTCCCATTTGTGTACATGCCATGAGTATGTTGGAGAAGGTTTTTGAGTCTAGCTTTACACATTCCAATTGCATTTTCTTCATAATTTCAAAGGCCTTTTTAAGAAGCCCGTTTTTTGCATACCCGATCATCACAATAGTCCGTGAGACCACATGTTTTTGAGGTATTTTGTTAAATAGTTCCGATGATTTAATTATTTAATTCGATACATTCCATGAGATGTCATCTCGTTGAGGTATTTTATCGAATAATTCACATGCATTGTAAATACTTGTTCATTTTTCATTCATATCAACAAGGGCAACTACAATTGAAACATATGACCAAAAAGGTTTCTTGAAGTTTTTCAAAGCTCTTATTTTGCTAGGTTTTGGGAGAATGTTCGAAAATATGAGGCATTATTCAAAATAAAAAGTAAAATAAACATTTTCCATTACCTATTAATGGTCTACACTACCCTATTTTCATGTATTTGTCCGTTGTATTTATATAATATACCATTAGACAGATTTATAATTTATTTTTTCTTTTTATAAATCATCTTGTTGTCATGTTTTAGATGTTACTATTTCGATACATTAATACTCTCAACTATATTAAAATATCCATTATCCACTAAATATTATAATGGCAAGATTTACTTCATGGCATCTTGCTAATTTAAAGGTTAATTATAATGAAAAAGTACACAATTAGAACATTGAAAAATACATAATTTAAGGGAGTAGTTAGAATCAAATTTTGCTTAACGGAAAGTACAAAAGTATGGATGTAAGGCACTAATAGAATATAATAATAGTTGGATGCATGAAGAGAGAACAGGGAAATAAAACACGTACCTAACATGGTCGAAAATATTGTAGCGAATAACAAGTAGTAGAGATTTATTTGTGACGAGAATGTTTGCAAATGAAAAATGTGGAGAAGCCATTAGAACTAGAGCCAATCGATACATTGTATGCCCAGTTGTTGGGAAATAATATCTAGTCACCCACTTGTAATTCATAAATCCAACTTGATTGGTGAGCACAGTATCCAAAGAGTCACACATCGGCTAAATATCCTGGAGGGATAGTTAGGAAGGATTTTAGGTTAAATTTGAATGACATTTAGATATTTAATGATTTTAGATGTAATATACTAGAATATATTTGAAATGAATGTCTCTCACAACATGTATAATTGAAATATGACAGTCACCTACACAAACACACACACACACACACACACACACACACACACACTCGTGAAAAAAGAATAGCTTTTGTTTTATAAATTTTTTAAGTGGTGTATAAGACAACACTTGCATTTTTGAAGAGAAATATTGAAAAACTATGCTCACCCAAATAATTGTTTGATAAGAATACGCAGCCATAAAAAATAACACCTTGGCCTGCCACATGCCAATGCAATAAATATTAGAGCAGTGTTATGTGATGCCCAAAAATTGACGCACCAAAACCCTAACACAAACTAGAAAATTTACGACAATATTTTTTTGATTGAAAATGAATATGCAATTTAAATCTTAAATGCATTAACCTCAATTATTAATATTACTTGCTCAATACATTAATACCTTAAATAAATCATGAATATTAAAATACTTGTTCAATTGTTTATTAGACCCCCTTCCTTAAATAATGTTATGTTATTAGAAGTATTACGACTTTATTAATCCCTAATATAAT
The DNA here is from genome assembly GCA_019776745.2 of Taxus chinensis. Classification (NCBI taxonomy): domain Eukaryota; kingdom Viridiplantae; phylum Streptophyta; class Pinopsida; order Cupressales; family Taxaceae; genus Taxus; species Taxus chinensis. The sequence continues at coordinate 606,891,430 of CM034155.1, read as the reverse complement.
TAAATTAAATTAATTAGTCCTTCAATTAATTTCATTTATTTTCCCTCCTTAAGTTTATAACAATTTTAATTAAATTTTATTTAAAATATTCTCTAACTTTAACTAGTTAGTTTCACCCATTTAAGGTTCACATTAAATTATTAATATTATTTGCTTAGTTAACTTAAATTTATTTCCTAAGCATTTACTACCCATGACACCCATTTAATTAATTAGCTACACATTTACTTTATTCAATTCAATTACCCTTAAGCAAATCAATAAACACATCCATGCACATATTTTATTTATTTAATTTTAATTAAAAATATCCCAAGCTCTCTATGTCCCATGAGTAAATTTCTAGGGCTCCCATTAATTAAATTTACCCTTACATTATTAAAATTATTCACCCCATCACTTAAAGCAGCGAGGATTAAATCTGGGCCTTAAGATTGATTTAATCCTCACCCTAGATCTCAGGGTTCCCTAAAAAGCCCTAAATTCCTTTAATCTCTTCCTTTTATTCATTGTTTGACCTAATGTGCCTCCATTTGCACATGTTGCTTTTGCAGGGAAGAAGAGATGGAGGCCGTGGGAGCAATGGAGATTTATGATGGAATTTTTTTTTGTTTGGATCCAGATTATTGGTAGCCAGAGAGAATTTATCCCCATATTTTCTTTATTTTCCCTCTGTATTTCAACCCTAGGGTTGCAAAATATATGCATTTAGCTTCTAGTTTTTTTTACCATATTCTTCTAGATGTGGGTGTTCATTGACCTTGGAGTATTTTATTTGTTACAACAAGGATGAATTTGATTTCTTTTTTTGTGTGTGTAAATATAAGCACATTTGTGTAAATTTATATATGTATATGTATATGTACATGTATAAATTTATAAAAATGTGCTTATATTTACACACACAAAAAAAAATGTGCCTCCATTTGCACATGTTGCTTTTTACCCTGGAGTATTTTATTTGTTTACAACAAGGATGAATTTGATTTCTTTTTTTGTGTGTGTAAATATAAGCACATTTTATAAGTTTACACACACACAGAGGGAGAGAGACACAGAGAGAGAGAGAGGGACAGAGACACACACGGAGAGAGAAAGAGACAGAGATACAAAGAGAGAGAGACACAGAGAGAGAGAGAAGGAAAGACAGAGAAACAGTGAGAGAAAGACGCAGAGGGAGAGAGACAGAGACACAGAGGGAGACAGAGACACAGAGAGACAGAGAGAGAGACAGAGAGATACAGAGGGAGAGAGACACAGAGAGACAGAGGGAGACAGAGAGAGAGGGAGAGACAGAGACACAGAGAGAGACAGACATAGAGGGAGAGAGAGACAGAGAGAGATGGAAAGACAGAGAGAGACAGAGAGAGACCAAAAGACAAAGAGAGAGACAGAAGGAGAAAGAGACAGAGAGAGAGAGGGAGAGACAGAGAGACAGAGAGAGAGAGAGAGAGAGAGAGAGACAGAGACACAAGATGTGCGCAAAATTGGGCGTCTATATGTTGGCGCGTAGGGGGGGGTTTACACAGGCCGTAGGCCTGACTGCGAATACCATATGAGAGGGGTGAGGGTGATGTGGTATTACCAAACCACCCCCACACAATCATAAGAGGTTGTGGGGAGGGGCTGCATAGCCCCCCAAAACATATTTTTTATATAAAAAACTAAACATTATATTTCTTAGTCGATTTCCCTTTTTATTGAATTTTATGTTTGCATTGGGTTGTGTGCCCATCCCCGTGTGAAGTGTATAAAGGATCGCTGTCACATATGATCTTGTGTGGAATCCTCTGTAGTCTTGCTATCTCATCCAAATAAACATGTGCAACTACACTAGCTTTGTAGGTGGTCTTAATTGGAGAAAAATGAGCTACTTTTGTCAATTTATCCACCGTGACCATTATCACATTGTGATGATATCTCGACATAGGTATCCCAACAATGAAGTCCATGGAAATGATGTCCCATTTCCACTTTGATATAACATGAGGATAAAGAAGGCCACCTGGATGTTGATGCCCGAACTTCACCCTATGACACTTGAAACACCGAGACACATAACGAGATATATCCCTCTAAAGTTTTCTCCAATGAAATAACTTCCTCAGTGCAATGTTCATCTTCTTCACCCCTAGATGGTCTAAATAAGGTGCACAATGAGCCTATACTAGAATCTCCTATTGTAAATATCCATATCTAAGCACACATATCTGATCCCTGTTTCTAGGAAGCCCATCTGTCTCTAATAATATCCTCTCAAACTTCCCCTTAAGGGGTATATGTGACTTAATCTCTACATTGGCTGAAAGATAGAAACTGTCATTAGTAAGCTACTGTAAGAACATACTCCGCAAATATTTTCCCACTGATGTAGCCATGACAAGGCATCTACTACCACATTCTCCTTCCCCTTCACATGCTTAATCTCTATATCATACTCGCATAAGAGCTCCATCCAACGCCATTGACGGGTGTTGAAATTAGGTTATGTGAAGAGGTGTCGTAGGCCCAAATGATCTATCCTGAGTCTGAATCTCCTATCCAATAGAAAATGATGCCATCAAACTAAGGAATGAACCACTGCTACAAGCTCAAGGTCATGGATCAGGTAATTGAGCTCATAATCCTTAAGTTTGAGAGACTCAAATGTGACAATGTGGCCATCCCGCACCAGTACTCCTCCTATCCTTGCTAATGAAACATCTATACAGACAAAGAAGTCCCTTTGTAAATCTAACACTGTTAAGATAGGTGTTGTAGTAAGGCATTCCTTTAGAGTCCTGAAGGCCTTCTCATACTTGTCTTGTTAGGTAAAACATATTTTACTATAGTTAATTTTGCATTTACTATAGTGATTTGGTAATTAATATTAATTGTAATATGGTTATGTTTATATAACCATATAATTGTATTTATTCAACATACGTAAGGTTGTTTTAGTCATTGTTTTATTGTTTTAACAATATTCTTTTCTATATTATTTCCCGATTCTACTGATGAAACTTAATTCTTTGTTTGTACTTGGATGTGCAATATCTATAAATATTGCAGCCCATTCTTTGTAATTTTGTTTGGATTTATTATTAATAAAATCTACCAAGATTCCATCCCTATTCTTCATCCTACATTTGGTATCAAAGCAGGGTGAAGTTCCTGGCTAGGTTGGAGAGAGGTTGCAAAGGAAGATAATTCTTAGAGAATAAATATGCATCATTTGAGAGCCAGTGTTGCCTCCAGCAGCTTCCCAGATCTCCCTGCAGTCCCACAACCTCTTGTTTGATATCCAGGTAAACATAAAGAAATTATTTTGTGCCTTGGTGCCCTCTGCACAAGGAAAATTTACTCTTGGAAGCTAATCAAATTAAGGAATTAAAAAAAAAATCCCCCTTAAGGGGTTTTCCTTCTACATTTAGAGGCCCATTTAGAATCTGCTACAACTAGTGGTCTACAAAATTTGGTAGATTTCAACAAGTTTGGAGGAAGAACTCCCCACCAAGTCCTGACCGAGCTATGAGTTGAGTACATTGGCCTATCTACCCCCCCCCCCACTGAGTTGTCAATAGAGCTCTACATCGCCTTGCTTGATCAAGTGTGAAAGCTTTCCAACATAGCTATTGCATTCAAATCAAGCTCCTATATTGGTGAGTTGATAAACCCCTATTTTGTTGGCGAGTTACACACATTACCTTGGACAAGCTCATGTCATGTCACTTTGTTGAATGCCGAGCTACCTCCCCTTAGAACAAGTAAGGTCAAATATTGGTGGATTGATCCTCCAACTTCAAATGAGTTGGATTCACATTGACCGAGCCAACACTTGTGGATCCAAATCAACCTCACTTCTCCAAACGGTCCAAGATGTGACTTTTTATAATGAGTTGACCATGTTGTTTGAATTGGGCTTGATGCGAGTTGTAAACATTTGAATGGATCAAGCAAGAAAATACAAATCCCTAAGTTAGAAATGATGGACAACAATCAAAATTGCATTTGTAAATTCAACGGAAGCAAACGGTGGATCACAAAACAATGGAGCAAACTTGCAATACAAAATGCACAATGAAACTGTAATCTATAAAATCAAACAATGACCATAACCCTACAGAGAAACAAATAGAAACTGTTATCTTGATTTTTCCCCTTCGCAAAATTAATCAAACACGACCCTACGTAGGAAGAAATCCAAGGGGCGGCTTCATCGTACGAGCCCACATTTTAAATCCAACAAACAGGTTATAGGCAGGCTATACAATGGAGTAGCAGGGTCGACGAAGGGTCAAAATGAAATCAAAAGATACCAAAGACTCTCATGAGAGAAGCAGGGAAAGTTTCAAAGTCTTCGGGCTTCAAAAACGATTTAGAGCGGACCTGAATCGGCTAAGTATGAACGGGCCGCAGGGGGTGCCATGTGCCTCATCGGTGTAATTTCAAAGGTGCGGGACCAAGGGAAGTTTTCAAATGAGCACCAACGTGCCACGTGGTCAGAGTCAACAAAAGGGACAGAGCCGCAGAAGCCTCCAAGCGTTGTCCTGACGTAACTTCAAAGGTTAAATCTAGAGGCAAGTTCGAAGCATGCGCCAGCCTTCCACGTGTCCTAGGGTCCGAAAGGTAAGCCGGTCATTGAAAATTCCAACATCGGGGAGCAACGCCACGCATTAGAACATCACTCTTTCAATGGGTAGATTCAAAAGCAAAGTCCAAATGGGAACGAAGCCTACACGTGTCTCGGGTCAAGCACAGTACCTCTACTAGCAGAAAATACTTAGATAGAATATAAAGCACGTAGAGGGTTCTACAGAAGCTGCCATGTGTCTCTTTGACATAATTTCAAATAGCAAGGGTAAGAGGAAAAATCTCAAACGAGTGCGGGGCTGCCACGTGGCCCCTATATGGACAAATGCTTGTGTATCGTGAGCCGCGCTAAGTGCCCAACCCGAGAAATTTCAGATGGCCTTATCTTTTGATTAAAATCCCAAATTTGGGTGGGAGAGGATTTTTTGTAAAGATCTCGACCCCTTCTACGCCATGGAGGCTTGAAACCCTAATTTCGAGAAGGTTAGGTGGGTGAGAATTGGGAAAATGTCTTCATGTTATTAATATGTGATACGATTGCTTCAAGAACTATATCAGATTCGATTTTATCTGTTGTTCTTCCTTCTTCGACATGCCGAGAAGACATAAAGCAGTGGACTCAACATATTGTGGTCATATTTGTAGGGGCATTGATGGTCGGTAGCTGAGCTCTTAATCAAGTTTCCCGCCTCTTTTCTTCTCCTCTTTTCGCTGCATCTATAAAGGTAAGAGTTTTGATCATTGTAAAGGGTTGGACATTTCTATTTTGCACCTTCCCTTCTCCCCTTTGTTGTAAGTGAATTTGTGGAGTTTTCCAAACCTCCCATTCAAATTCTAATACAAAGTCTTACCTCTTAGCTACTGTAATGTAATGTATCAACTCTGGAGAAATAATATATGTCTTTGGATGATTCTCAACCCTGTCATGTGTTCATTTTCATCTTCTGATCTCTTGTTGTACTTTGGTTATCTGTGCACGGTGGTGGTATTGCATTTCTATGGTCTATGTTAAAAGAGTGTTTAACATTCCTTTAGTGCATCACTTGGTTAGCTTAGGTTTATTTTTTCTCGTATCTTCTCAACCTTGTCTCCTTGGTAAGATAGAGTAGGTTTTAGAGTAGATCCTCTGCAATTTATTCGTGTGTGCCTAAACAGAGTAATAGGAACCAACCTTCATCCAGAGATCTCTCTCGATTTCAAAGTCCCACACTTTAAGAGATGCTCCATGTTATGCTATCACACTGAGAGTCTCAACCCATCAACTTGTAGACATTCAAGGGTGTTTTGATATTGTACTAACAGTTTTGGCATGCCCGGTGGGACCAAGAGGTCTCCTTTTTTTATTGCAGCAAGAGAGATGTGCACTTGTTGTAAGTTTTCAGCTTTTAAGAAGCTTTAAAATCGCACATCCGATGACTCGAAAAGAGGTAGAGTCCACTGGTTTCAGAAGCCAGGCTTGGTAGAGTCTTGAGAAGGATTTAGAATAGATCAAGAAATATAGAAGAAAGATTATTTTTCTATCTACACTTGTCCCCAGATAGAGGGAGACGAGGGAGAAGAGCCCAAAGGTCTCCATCTCCACCAGGCAGGACATTGTTATCACTTCCACTTAGTAGGCCTTTCTTTCAATCAATTAGAGTTCTTCGACTAAACAAGATGGAAAAACCCAACCCCTACATTAATTTCATTGGCAGCATCCCACTCGCTCTCAATGCACAAAATCTACTTCCAAAGGCAGCATTGAAGAGCATCCCATATTTCACTAGGGAGAACCAGACTACTCCTAGTGACCACGTTCAAGACATTGCAAATGTCTGTGTGATTCATTAAATCATTGAGATGGATGTTGCAATCAAATTGCTAGCCTCTTCATCCAAAGTAAAATCCTTACAGTGGTTCAGAAGCCTATCATCAGGGTCTATCCATAATTGGGACCATTTGTGCATGGCTCTTCATAACCAGTTCGGAGAAAAGGGGGACAACCTATCTCTATTGGAACAATTGACAACCATTAAGAGGGCTCCTAACGAACAGTTGAAAGATTTCAAAGGACGTGGGATAGGATTCTGGTGGCCATAAGACCAACAAATGAAGGTGATTTTCTATACTTCCTTAGAGCTTTAAATTCTGATATTTCCTTAATGATTCAATCCATGAGAGGTATAACCTTACCTGCAGCCTGTAACGTTTCCATTAGAGCTGGAAACTATTTTAATTCAGGCTGGTAAGCTTGCACCTAGGCCACCTACGCCCCTATATCCAGAATTAGGAAGTCCAAGCACTAGTCAGACACCCACATTAGCTCCTATACCCACTCCAAGGAATTAGACTTCAATTGAAGTCTCCACCTCATCTTCTAGCACTTCAAAAGAACTACAAGACGTTATGAAACAGTTGTAGAACCTTGGGAATGAGATAGTGATTATCAAGAGGCAACAAGCTTAGAGTTCTAGGCCATATCAGCCTCAAACTCAGTATCAGGCTAGACCCCCCATATCAGCAAAATAGACAACCAACTTAGGCTGCAAATCAAAACCAAAACCAAAGACAACCTCAAACTGCTAGGCCTTTCCGACCATATGATCCAAGCACAAATTCAATATCTAGGGCCTTGGTTCCAACACTAAATAACATAGCACAAGAATATGATTGGCGTTTCCCATGCAGTCAGCCCCATAACTAATCAATGTGTTTCAATGGTGCACTAAATCGGGCCTTGGTGGTACAAGCCTTTGGTGTGTCTTAAGAACCTAGTCAAGACGAAAATCAACAGCCAGAAGCTCAGTAAGAGACACCTCCAACCGAAACTATGTTGGTTAACTAGAAAATAGAAGACTTCTTTGGAGTTAACCAAGCCCCTTCTCAAAGTATAACTACCAATACATGGTCCAAGAAAAGGAATATTGGAGAGGGAAAATTGTCAAAATCAGGTAATCCACAACCCTTTGTTACTCCACAAGGTATTGACAATCAAGGTGCAACTCCTAATGTGCAGAGCCAGCCCAAGCCACCTTCCAAACCCGCTCAGGTAGTGGTTGTAACGACCCATGTGCAAGAAAATAATGTACCTGGAAAGGTTTAGAAAAAAATATAGCTCATCCCCATTTAACATCATTGAGAAGATGAAGAAGAAAAATGTAAACATCTCAATGTGGGAGTCGTTGGCCATCCCAGGACAAAGAGACATGTTGCAGGCTGTCATGGCCAATTGGTACTCCTCAAATCAGCCCCTAACTAGCGAGAGAAAGTGGTTACCAATGTGGCTCATCCCGAAGGAAACCATGGAGGGAAAAAGGTAAGAATATAAATCCCCCTCCATTCTATGTTTCATTAATCATTGGAGATAAGCTAGTGCATAATTGTATGATTGATTCGGGGGCAAGTAGTTTGGTCATGCTGAAGCAAATAGCCGATTAGCTGGATCTTCAATATGAAGTCGTCTCCAAGGGCATAGTGGAATTGGATGGGACAATGGTAACAATGGTTGGAGTCATCAAGGATATGACCCTCACATTGAACGCTTGCCCCAATGTGACTATATTGTAGAACATATCAGTCATAGACTTGCCACCACATTTTGCATTGTGTTTGTCGAGGGAATTCATTGCTAAAATTAGAGGCTATTTGTTTGCTAATTGGTCACATATGCTTCTAGGTTTGTCTAAAAATCCCTAAATACCCTTATGTTTCCCTTTTATTCATTTATTGCCCTAATTTCTCTCATTTGTTCATGTGGGTTTTGCAGGTGGGAGAAAATGGAGGCTATGGAGGTGTGAGAGAAAAACCATGGAGAGCTATGGAGATTTCCCTCTCTTTTTGTGTTCAAGAGCTATGGAGATATCTGTTGGAGAAATCAAAACCAGGTACAACATATCCCTTAGGTTGAGTCATGTAGACTTCTTCCTGTAAATCTCCATTCACGAAGGCATTTTTTACATCCATCTAATGGACTTTCCAACCAAACTGTGCAGCTAGAGCAAAGATCATCTTGATCATTTTGATCTTAGTTGTGGGATCAAATGTCTCCTCATAGTCAATGCCTTCATTTTATGCATACCCCTTTGCTACTAGTATCGCTTTGTTCTTTTTTACGGTCCCATCTGCTTTTTACTTTGTTTTGAATTTCCATCTGCATCTAATGGGTTTCTTCCCTAGTAGAAGATTGACAAGCTTCCAAGTGTTTTTTTATCACTGAATTATATTTAGCATCCATGGCATCTTTCCAAGATTTTGATTGTAGGGCTTCCTAGACTGTAGACGGCTCATTAGATTCAATAACTCTACTCATCAAAGAAAATTTTCCTTCTTCTCTTGCTTTACTGTGAGTCTATGGTCTAATGGTTGATGTATCCGGTGGAGCATCCATTCTTGCATCTCATAGCATGCTACTATACCACTTGGGCATACACTGAACTTCTCCCATGGCTCATGGGTCTATCTGATCATCACCATCATCCCCATCATTACTTTTATCATCTGTGGGAATATCAGCTTTTGTTTTTAAAGCTGGTGAAAAATATACATCAGGTGAGTCTGAAGGAGGAGTCTCTACTTCCTTCTTCTCAAAAAACTCAACATCTCTGTTGGTGTAGAATTTCCTAGTCTTAGGTTCCATCAATTTGTACCCAAGATTTTTTTCACTATACCCAATGAAGATTAGTTTTTGTGATTTCATATCCAATTTCTTTTTGTTCTGCTTGGTTATATGCATACTTTCTTTGCACCTGAATACTCTGAGGTGTGTAATAGATGGCTTCATTTTTTACCATGCTTCTTGTGGCATTAATTTTTCAAGAGAAAATATGGGCACTCTGTTCAACAAATACATTTTTGTCTTTGTTGTTTCTTCCCAGAATGTCCTTTCTATTCTGGAGTCATCGATCATGCATTGCACCATTTTCGTGATAGTACGATTTCTTCTCTCAATGACACCATTCTATTGCAATGTGTGTGGAGGAGGAATTTGTCGACGAATCCCATAATATTGAAGGTAGGATTTGAAGATGTAGTGCCCACTTCCCTTTGACAACTTTAGTTATTAATCCTAATACTACTGACTATATTATGGACATTGTTATAGTTTTGATTTAGTATGATGTTAGATGTTGGATCATGGATTCTTGTTGACTTTGATTCATATATGGTGCATGATGATTATTGGAAACTTTTATATATTGATAATGATATGTTGTTCGACACATGGTTATATTTATGGATGTTATTCAAACATGTGATATTGGATATAACAAGTACACCTAGAAAGTGGAATTAATTTGATGATCATATAGTTGTTGATAAAATTGCAAATGATGTTGTTAGTTGCCTTGATGTTGTTGTGATTCATATATATATATATATGATTTTGGGATTATATTTATATTCAGTTGGATGTTCTGATATGGCCATGAGGCCGAAGGAGGTATTTGTGTTTTGCAGGTTAAAATATCGCAACAAACATCGGGGGATTGGAGACCAACCACATTGGAATTCTAGATGAATTCAACAAGGTCGCCATGGCAAGTTGTAATTGTTTGTGTGTGTTTGCTTGTTGTTAGGGAGTCCTATGGGGGGGATCCCCTTCGAATGTGACCAAGGGATTTATGTTGTTTTTTATTTGATCCTTTGTTAATGTTGTATGTGTTTTATAAGTGATGTGCTTTACCTTTTCATTATTGAATTAAATTGTGGTAAATAATGTGTGCAATCATATTGTTAAAATTTATTAATCAAATTGGGTCATAAGAAAGTAATTATTAAAGTTGTTGGCCTAAAATTAAAATGTTGTAAGATATGTGTAATTAATGTGTAAAGGATGTGTAAGAGATATGTAAGTAAATTTTGGAGTATGAAACACTCCACCTTCTTTTGAAATTCGAAATTGTCCTTGGAGGTTGATTTTGGAGGCTTGTGGGATGAGTTAGACTTGTCCCACACCTCTTAAATTTATTTACCAACCATACATATGGTTGGAGGGTTAAATTTAGACTTTCATTATGTATTTTTGTAAGTCAAGTTGAATATTTTAATTGCATTTTTCTTACATGTTATAATTTTAGTCCTTATAGGGTCTGGGCTTGATTTGAGTGTGTAAGTAAAACTATCATATTATTCACCCACCTATTTATTATGCATTGGAGAATGAAGTTGACTTTGGTGTTGAAATTGAGGAGGTGTGAAGTTGCATCCCACATGGATCCAACTCATCATCTTCTCCTCCATCTTCTATAAATTCAAATTTCCTTGGCTTGTTTTGGGTTGCTTCACTTTTGGATACTTCGTTTTGGGTGACTTCTTTTGTTGTTGGAGATTTTTCTTTTCGAGAAGATTGGATATTATTGCATGCTTGTAGATTTTTGATCTCTTGGACTGTTTTACATTGGAAAGCTTGTTGTTTTGCAACCTTGGAACAAACGCCATTATGGAGAGGTAGGAGTTTGGCTCTGGAAATGCTCTTCTTTCATTTTTATGCTTATGTGAATGGTTGAATGTTTGAATGTGTTATTTTATTTGTTAGCTGGCTGGGTAGATGGTCTAGGAATGGTGTAGGATAAGACAATGGGGATTCTTGTGGGGAGACATAAGTGTTATGGGGAGGTATAAGTATGGAGGGAGTTGGGATTTGGGTTCCACCTTACAAAAATAAATAACTTGCATTTCTTTACTCAGTATGGGGTGCCATAAGAGGTTGGAGAGGCATAAGGAAATGGGAGGAATAAGTGTCCTTGGGGGAGGCATAAGGGCATATCAAGGTTTTCATATACTATATTTTTGGTGGTTTGTAATCAGGTAGTGGTACCCATTTCCCCCTTAGGGAGGCATAAGTAGCATCCCCCATAGTTCTTTCTCCTTTGGCTTGCATGAGGAAGCCTGAGTGTAGTTTTTTGTATTTTATCTATGGTTACAAACTGCAGTCTTGATTTGGTCTGTGTTTTAAATGTGGAATTGCATGTGTTTTATGGAAGCCTATTGTTGCCATGAGTTGAAACACATTTCTTATTGCATTGTGGTTGGGGCTCGGGGGCCAATGAAGAATGATGGATTCTCATTTTCATTGGATGTCTTGGTTGGGTGCAGAGTGTTGCCTTTCCCCTAATTTTGTTGTGATCAAATTGGAAAATGGAGGATCTTCATGTTTTTGTAATAGAGCAAGGGAAAAAGACAATTTTGACAGTCCTTGTTGAGATTAATTCTTATTGTAATCTTTTCCCACTTTGAAGTGGATGACTTGTAATATTATTTGTATTGGATAGTTATTTTTTTTGGAAATGAAATCCTATGTTTAAATGAGAAAGAGATATGCAATGAAATTTGTACTGTGTAAAGAAACGTGAAAGTGTATTTGAATGATAGGAAAAGAGAAAGAGTTGTAATTTATAAAGTTGTATTTGATCAATATAAATAGAAGTTGTATTATTTTCCACAAATGGAGTTACTACTATTTAAAATATGTGTTGAAAAATGTTGAGGAATTTATGTTTGGAAGAAACAAATACGTATGAAGAAAATAAATTACTCTGTTTGTTGAAATGCCTGATTTGAGAAATAGAAGTTATATTCTTGTTTCTACATTTTGATTAAAGGAAAGATAACTATATAATACTAGCATGGAATGAGCTCAATGTTTTAATAGTATGGCCAATGAAATAGATTAATCTCTAATTTTTTATGTATAAACTTCATTTTTATTTTCACGGTAAACTTTGTAAATTTTTAGTAAAAGATGCAGAAAAACCCTGTAAAACTATGAAAAACATTTGAAAAACTAATAAAATCTAAGGAAGATCAAAATGGTCCCAAACAAACTGAAGTACTTAAGAAAATTTTATTAAAAAGGTAATAAATAAATATCTTTCAAAATCGGGCATGGTCAAATTTACAGTTGTTTTGCTGTCAGATTTGGAAATTTTAAATTAAAAATCGATCAATCATTTAACCTACGCAAGTCATCCTAAATTCTCCCAAGCATAGACCTCCATGTCTGTTAGACATATTGAAAGAGAGAGAATGGCGAATTTGAGAAAATTTTTTAAGTTAAAACGTTCAGTTCATCTTTTAAAAGCATGTAGAAAGTTTTCTTTAAAAAATGACCCTTCAAAGTTCCTCAAAATTGAAATCTTAAGTTTCCTATGTAAAGAGGACTTTGAGATCTTTCCAAAAAGTCGTCATTTGCCAAAAAGTGAGTTCCCAATCCAAGGTTATGGCCTTCTGAAGTTTTTACTTCATTTCGGGCTCAAAAATAATCTAATTGTCAAATTTAAATTATTAAAATATTCACTGGCAGACCCGTGGACTAAAACTTGTTTTTTTTTTCTTTTGGACCAAATGGCACAAAAATCATGGAATTCCTTGCCTCCCCATCGGCCCGAAGCTTGTTTCCTTGACAAAAAGTTTTTAAAACCAAAAATTTATTTTGGAAAATTTTCCTCTGCGGCTTTGCATCCCCGCAGCTAATTATTGAATGACACGTGGCTTACAGAGGCTTTGGTGGAGGTGCAGATATTTTTTTTGCCTTAGCACTTCAAAAGAAAATTTAGCAAAATTCTGAAATTTTCTCTGCAAACCCGCGACCAATGGCTGGCTGACACATGTCTCTACAACATGTCGGCGGAGGCGCGGAGTGTCCGGAAGCTTTACGCTTCAAAAGTCAATTTTTCTCAATTCTCCTCATCAACCCACCGGTCCGCATCCAATGAACGTCTAACACGTGGTGTTGTGAGGCACCAGCAGAGGCACAGGTGGGTTTTAACCCCTTGTGCCTTCTTAATCCTTAAGGAAAAAATGCATGTTTTTCCCCACTAACCCGCTTCTCCGCGTTGGCTTAGAATGTGCCACGTGTCCCTTACGACATGGGGTATAATTTTGTTTTTGGGCAGGGAGTCCCACCACAGACTCGCGAGTGCACAGGAGTAAAGTTAAATTTTTTCCCCAAGTGCCAAGAATCTAACTTTCCTCCCCAACCCCACTGACCTGAACACCCTTGGGGAAAAAATTTCTCCCCTAGGCCCGCGGGCCAGCCTTTGGGGAAAAGTTTCCTCCCAAGGCCCGCCGGCCCATAACTTGAGTTTTATAGAGAGTTAGAAGGACTTCCTTATATCTCTGGAAAGGGGAAGAAAATTACTATCTAATGGAATGGTGGTTAGGATTTTTTGAGTGTGGGAAATATGATAAAAATCAGTTTGAATCTTTTAAGATAGTATAGGAGTGGGTAAGTGGAGGTTTACCATTCTAGATTTCAATGTGTTTTTCTAAAGCATGAGTTAACCTTTCTGGGGTCACATCAAGGGGCAAGGGAATGTTTTTTCCTAAACCCTTATAACAAGAGACTATTTTTTATTATTTGGGCCCCTGTAACCTTTTTAGTATAATTAAGAAATGTTTAACCCTAGAGTTAACTTGACCAAATTATTTATTAGCACCTAAAGGAAATTTAAACTATATTTGGTTAATTATACTCACTAACTGTAATGTGGTATTTTAAAATTTGTTCTAAGGAAAAAATTTATCTTCTTAACATGATTGTCCTTGATATATTTCTTGTAGTCTCACCTTGAACAAGAAAAATAAAAGTATTCCATATTTTTTCTAACTAACATAGGTTGTTCTTGGGTCTCGAGTGGGAGTTTTAGATGGGCGTTACACATGGTATCAGAGTCGTGGGTTCAAAGATTGGACCCTTGGGCACACTATAAACCTTGAGAAATGAACTTTAAACTTAGTATAGAATTAAACCCAGCACAATTTTAGACTTAGAAAACAACTTTGTTTGGAAATTGCATATGTTAGTAAACATGGGAAAATTGAATGAAACCTAGAATAATGAACTAACTCTCGCTTTGGTCTGCACAAGAGGCGCGAACAAGATGAAGGGATTTTCACATAGACTTAGACTTTCCACCACCAGATCATGCTATAGCAGCCATCCTTCCATAGATTTTACAGACACTCCAGGACGTTAATGTCACCTTATGCGAAGGGTCAGTGGGAGAACGTACTACTAGACATGATATAGAGCCATCAGATCAAGATCGGGAACCTTATCGACACAGTGATGATCACAGAGCAGAGAACTCCCATGTGGAGTCAGCTAGAGTAGAGTCACCGCAAAGGGGACAAGGGGAAGGAGTTTCAAGACACAAAGATAGGTCTTGGATCCCTAGGCTTAGAGATGAGCATGTAGAGAGACCTAGGGGCCGTCAGGCTACAACTGCATATCACATTAGGGAGATCCTGTTATCCTGCAAAATTGTCAAGGGAAATTTGCAGGTAACCATACCCAAAAATTTTGTTTTGGCCCCAAGGAAGTTTGACAACGTTCGAAAGAAGCCCAAAATTCTCTTCCGAAAATCAAGTTTTAAGGACTTAGCCATTTTTCAGTCTTTTCAGAAAAGGGCGCTGATAAGTTCCTGTCGACATGCTGAAGAATGCGCCAAAGGGCGCTGATAAGTTCCTGTTGACATGCTGAAGAGTGCGCCAAAGGGCGCTGATAAGTTTGTCGACATGCTGAAGAATGCGCCAAAGGGCGCTGATAAGTTCCTGTTGACATGACAAGAGTGCGCCAAAGGGCGCAAGATAAGTTCCTGTTGACATGCTGAAAATGGTGCGCCAAGGGCGCATGATAAGTTCATGTTGACACGACAAATGGTGCGCCAAGGCGCATGGAAGTTCATGTTGACACAACAAATGGTGCGCCAACAAAGGCGCAAGGAATTTCATGTTGACACGACAAATGGTGCGCCAAGGCGCATGGAAGTTCCTGTTGACATGCTGAAAAGGTGCGCCAAGGTGCGCCCTGTCGACATGCTGAAGAGTGCGCCAAAGGGCGCTGATAAGTTCCTGTCGACATGCTGATAAGAGCGCCCATTTCCAAAGGCGCTGAGAATGTCACTGTCGACATGCTGAAATGTGCGCCAAAGGGTGCTAAGAAGTTGCTGTTGACATGCTGAAAAGTGCGCCATTTTACACTAAAGAGTGGTTTCTTCTTGGGATCCATTGATCATTTTTGTAAGATATTTAAAAAGCATGTTGGCATACACGATGACTTCATCCATGTTGCACCATGGGATGTTGTCATCCAAAAACTTGCCCAAGTCAACATGACTTGACTTTTTAAATATCTTTGTAAAAAAGTGGTTGGCTCCATTTTGCCTTCTCTCTCCCTCATCTTCTATAAATACTGAGAATACTTGTTGTATTCAGGGGTGAACATTTTTCAGATAGAAATAGAAGTGAGGAGAGAAAGACTTTGAGCTTTCTTGTAACAGAAAAGAACAGTAATACAATTATTCAGACTTTGTGCTCAATAGCTGTGTTATACATTAGATCTTTCTTACGTTAGATCTGTATGTGTTTAATCTGTTGGATTCATATCTACTTTTCCGTCATTTGTTTATCAGTATTGCTTTGTTTATTTATGCAAGTAGGTTTGGCTCTGTTTACTACCAAACTAAAAACATAAATCTTCTGACCTTTCTGCTTTGGAATTCATTTCTTTTCTCCCTTCGGATCTGTTCTTTCTCTTCTCCCTCTTTCATTCCTTTCTTTTCGCAGCCTGGAACACTCTACTGGGATGAGATCCCAACCCCGAAGGCAGAATCTGTGAGACTTGCATAGGTTCCTGCTAGTAGAAATAGCAATAAACCAGTTTCGCTTTGCTGTCTCAAAGAGGGGCTAAGCCCTGCAACACTGTTGGCTCGTCTATCCATAGATCTGTCCGCGCGACAGATTTTCGGACCAACAGTTTTTGGCGACTCCGCTGGGGATCGGATAGATCTGTCAGATCTATGGTAGGTGATATAATATAAAATCAGAAAAATATAAGAAAATCACTGCCTGTTTGCAAATCTGCACTTTTTGTTGAAAATCCAAAAAATTTGCAAAAGTGCCTAAAATCTGAAAAATTTTCTTCTGAGAGTCTGTAGATCGGGCATGGTTACAGATCTTTAGTTTGCTGAGTTTTTATCAAAATCATTATTTTTCCGTAGATCTGAGTTTTTGGCTGTTTTCCTAAAAATTTGAAAAACCCTCTGAAAAAGTAAAAATCAGATCTGAAAATCAGCTTGCTATTCTTCCCTGCCATCTTATCCTCGCT
The DNA here is from genome assembly GCA_019776745.2 of Taxus chinensis. Lineage (NCBI taxonomy): Eukaryota > Viridiplantae > Streptophyta > Pinopsida > Cupressales > Taxaceae > Taxus > Taxus chinensis. The sequence continues at coordinate 606,874,770 of CM034155.1, read as the reverse complement.
GTTATTTGTCATTTAACCGCAATCGGTTTCTGAAGAGGATAATTTTTTAAATATTTAGAAAAGTGCATGCTGCTGGTTTTTGTCAGAAAAACCAGAAAATCAGCAAGTACACCCAAAAATAAAGTTTAAATCTGCGCCGTAATATTGCAGATCTGGAAGGTACGCTGGCAAGTGAACCCTTTACGCGTAGCAGGAGAGCCCGTGGAGAAGTTGATCCTACTTTCGATCTGCTTCAAAGGCACAATTTCAGCGTAACACCGGCACGTTTTTCAACACTAAGCTCGGCTAGCCGGTCATCCAGGAGTGTCTCACCTCCACGAAGAAAAAGTCTTTTACAAGGAGCATCCACGTCCCTTTGTAGTGCCTTGCTGCTCAGTGGAACCACCCTTCCAGCTCGTGTTCTCTTTCCGGCCTTTCAAATGGCGGTACCATGGGGAAATGCTATGGGTCCTCTCGCACTGCCACATCCAGTTCACGCGCTCCCTCACGGAAACCGAAAGAATTTTCCTAAATTCGACGGGAGCGGAAATCAAAGCACGGATTCCCACATATCTGCATTCATCATGTCTTGCAGTATTTTTTATGTGACTCACGAAGATGTGTCGGTCCGCCTTTTTCTGGAAACCCTACAAGGGTCCTGCAACTGAATGGTTTCAACATTTGCCGGCTGGATCTATCACCAGTTGGGCTACCTTGCGGGAAGCTTTTGAAGACAGATACAAGCCTTCAAAGGATTCATTTGCGTTGTTATCATGGATCACGCACCTGAAAAAAGAGGCCAATGAGACTATGAGTGATTTCGTCGCCCGGTTCAATGCATTGATCAACCGCGTCCCTACTACCATGCTTCCAACACCAGAGAATCAGAAATGTTTCTTTGTGAATGCTATGAGCTCAAAAGTTAGATTTTTGCTCCTTCAAGAGTGATTAGCTACTCTACCTCTTGCTCAGGCTGCTGCCATTCGGATAGAAGACAACTTGATAATATCTGGCGAGTTGAAAAAAGGAATCATCCAAGTCCAAATATTCAGATCCCTCGCCTGCTACTTCATCTGACCCGGCATTCCAAAAGATGGCGAACGATCTGCTCGCGTTGAAGAAGCAGCTAGCCCAGGCCTCTCCCAATTCCTCGTACCAGGATGTCCCGCAGAGGAATTTTGTTCCTAACAATGTTTCACAAAGACCGCGTCTACCTGCAACTGCTCCACGGTTGGCGCTTGAAGCTCCTCCGGTCAATGCTTTGGCCGAAATAGAAGAAGAAGAGCAGTACTATGAAGAACCTTCATCTCGAGGCGAAGATGATCAAGATGTCGGTGAGCCAACTGGCGACTCTACTATTGGATACATGGAATTTGATGAGGATGAATCTGATGAAGAAGAGAGTACTCAGGGCTATGCAAGCGGACAATCCTACGCTGTTTTTACCCGCTCACAAGGAAAGGAAGCGGAAGTTGCTGCCCATGTGCAGAAGGAGAAGGTCATATCAAATGCACCTCCCACCATTGCTAGAAGAGGTAATCCTCTTCCTACTCAATTTCCTGTTAAGTCTGTTGCAAAGAAGTCTTTTCCGCCCATCTCTCCTCCGAATCAGCCCTCTCAGATCCCTATCAAGATCAGTAACCCTATTCCATCAATCGCGAAGTGAAGGACTCATTCCTTTACCAATGCAACCCTTGGCCGCATTCGATATAATAGATCATGCAAAAAAGACCAAGATCCAGATGTCTGAAGCTGAGTATCTTCAGTCAAATCTCAAACAGCTTGTAAGATTGACTAAGTATATCCAAAGCCAAGCTGTTATATCTCATCAGGCTTCCCCAAAAGGAATCCTTTCTACTCCCCCTGAATCCCATATAAATGTTGCTTCAACATCCGCATCAGGTAAGATAGAACCTTTTTATCTCTCTCTCCTAATCAACGGCCATAAGTTGAGCAACTGTATAATTGATTCCGGAGCATCCGATAATGTCATGCCGGCGAAATTCGCTCATGCTTTGGGCCTCACTCTTACCAAGCCCTTTGGCAGGTGTTACTCATTGGAGACCAAGCAAGTGCCATTGATTGGCCAAATCAAAGACGCGCAATTTGCGTTCGCAGCATTCCCGGATAAAGAGAGTAAAGATGACCGTTCTTGTCGCTGACATTCCGGCAGCCTATGGAATTCTGCTAGGAAGGAGCTTTCTGTAGCGAAGTTGGTGGAGAAATTCATATGGACTGGTCCAAAGCTATAATTCCAGTCAAAGGCGTAATGCAAACTTTAGAGCCGGAATCCCAAAAGAAGTACTTGGTCACTAGCTCCGAAGATCCCAAAGCCCAAATCCTTTTCGAATCATCAGGGTTGGGGAACTACTTCTTATCTACCGAGGCGGATACAAAGGATGTTTTTGTTTAAGAAAAGGATTGTAATAAGATTTGGATCTTGCAATTCGATGACAGCTGTGCAACCAGTGGATGCGGCGCTGGCGTTGTGCTGATATCTCCTGAGGAGGAGGTGATTCCTCTTTCTTTCAAGTTGCAGTTTTTCAATACTAACAATACTGCTGAGTATGAGTCTCTCTTACTCGGTATGTAAACCGCAAAAGAAAGAGGAATTAAAAATCTAAAAGCACAAGGCGATGCCGAGCTAGTTGTAAATTAGGTCAAAAGGATTTACCAAGTGAAAAAATGAAAGGCTCAGGCACTACCGTAATGCAGTATGGGACAACATTGAGGAATTTGATGCCTTTTTAATAGAGAACGATTCCAAGGGCTCAGAATGATATGGCTCGATTCATTGGCCGTTTCAGCATCTCTCATGCTCCCGCACCCGGGTTTGAAAACAAACAAATATACCATTGAAGTGGTTTTCCGCCCAAGCGTGCCAGAAAACTCTTAGCATTGGCAAGTATTCAACGATGATAATCACCTCATTGCCTTTCTAGAAAAAATCAGAAAATTTTGATGAGTTGTATTTCGAAGGATCCACCTCTACATGCCGCGAATCAATCAACAGTCAAAACCATGAATCAGAGGAGAAAGACGGCATATGTTAGCTCAAAGGAAATAAAATTCCGAAGGGTCTGGTTTCTCTAGAGCGCCTGTTTGACAGGCATGACCGTTTTGTGAAAAAGAAAAGACGAGATGATCCTAACTCATCCCCAGAGACAGAACCAGTCAATATAGGTTCTGAGGCACATCCGCAGTTTGTGAACATAGGGCAATGTTGCACGCTAGAAGAAAAGCAGAAATTTGTCAAGTTGCTGAAAAGATATATGGATGTGTTGGCATGGTCTTATGCCGATTTAAAGTCCTTCAAGCCAAAGGATGTTCAGCACGATATTCCGCTGAAAGAAGATGCCAAAGCCTTCCGTCAGAAGCAAAGGCATTATAATCCCGAGATTTCGGGCACCATTCAGGCTGAAATTCAGAAGATGTTGGATGTGAGAATCATCTTCCCTATCCATCACAGCACTTGGGTGGCGAACATTGTGCCAGTGCGCAAGAAAAAACGGTGAGATACGCATCTGCGTAGACTTCCGAAACTTGAACCAAGCTTCGCTGAAAGACAACTACCCTCTTCCCGATAATGGATCAAGTTCTGCAAGCAGTAACTGGATCAGAAATGTTGTCTATGCTTGATGGTTTTTCAGGCTACAACCAGATTGAAGTTTCACCTGGAGATCAATTCAAAACAGCATTCACTACTCCTTGGGGTACATTTGCCTACAGCAGGATGCCTTTTGGCTTAACTAATGCCGGTGCTACTTTTCAACGGGCCATGGACTTTCGCGTTCAAAGGCATGATGGGAAAATTCATTGTAGTCTATCTAGATGACTTAACCGTGTTCTCTAAACTACGAAGTGATCATTGCAATCACTTGGAGCAAGTATTGGCCAGGTGCCGAGAACATGGAATTTCCCTAAATCCCAAAAAGTCTGTTTTTGGGGTTACAGAAGGGAAATTGCTAGGCCATGTGGTTAGCAAAGAAGGAACGAAGGATCGATGCCGAAAGAGTTAAGGCTATTCAAAGCCTTACTCTGCCTACAAGCAAGAATGGTGTTCATTCTTTCTTCGGAAAGGTGAACTTTCTTAGGCGTTTTGTCCCTGATTTTGCTGAGAAGACCCGCCACATACTGAACATGATGAAAGGGTCACCCACTTTCAAATGGAGTGAAGAAGGGAAAAGATCGTTTGAGGAGATAAAAACTTCTGTCGCTCATGCACCGGTCCTGGTATGTCCGGATTTCTCCAAAGACTTCATTATGTATAGTTACGCCTCCGAACATACTGTGTCTGCAATCCTAATGCAAAAGAACTCGGAGGATATTGAATCTCCAATTGCATTCATGAGTTCTCCTCTCAAGCCTCACGAACTGAAAATAACTCAGCTGGAAAAGCACACCTTTGCCGTTGTCAAAGCAGTGAAGAATTTCAGGTATTATATTCTGAACTCGCATACGGTAGTACTGGTCCCCGACACCGCGGTGAAATCAATTCTAACTCAGCAGGAGTTAGGAGGCTTGAGAGGGAATTGGATGGCAAAGGTCCAGGAATATGACCTGGATATTAAACCAACCAAGCTGGTGAGGGGAAAAGGCCTATGTCAGCTAATGGCTGAGAATGAAGGATTTAGAAAATCCTAAATGAAAGCGCAGGACTGTACCGATGAAGAGCAAAGCCCTCAGGAAGGAGCCTGATTCTCTGCCTCTAGTTTTATTTTTTGCAACCAGCGATGAGTGGTACTCCGACATTGCTTTCTTCCTTACCTATGGTGAATGCCCAATGCACCTAACTGCAAAGGAGAAGCGTACTATAAAGCTCAGGGTGGCCAGATATGTCATCTGGGATGACGGTTTATATAAGCGCGGGATAGACAGTGTCTTCCTGCGATGTGTTGACAAGCCCCAGCAAGTAAAACTGCTAGAAAGTTTTCACAATTCAGCCTGTGGAGGTCATTTTTCTTCTTCCGTGACAGCACACAAGATCATCCGAGCCAGGTACTATTGGCCTACGCTTTTTCAAGATGCGGCTACCTGGGTAGAAAAGTGTAAACCCTGTCAGCAATTCGTCGGCAAGCCCAAATTGGCTGTCCTTCCCCTTAGGCCAGTCATTATCAATGAACCATTCAGGCAATGAGGAATCGATTTTATTGGCGCAATCAATCCTCAATCGAGTGCTGGACATAGCTATGTCCTCACAGCAACGGATTACTTCACTAAATGGGTGGAAGCCATACCAGTTAAGCACGCCACTTCTAAGGTGGTTTACAGTTTTATCAAAGAGAATATCATTGTCAGGTTCGGTGTTCCAAACAAGATCGTTGCTGATAACGCTTCTAACTTCTCCTCGCGGGAAGTTATTAGTTTTTGTTACGAATATGGGATAACTTTATCGCATGCCTCGGATTATTACCCTCAAGGAAATGGTCAGGCGGAATCCAGTAATAAGAACTTGGTCACCATCATACGGAAATTAGTAGATGAAAATCAGCGGATGTGGCACAAATCTTTGTACGATGCTTTGTGGGCAGACCGCATTACCCCCAAGAGATCTCTCGGCATGTCACCTTTTCAAGTGTTATATGGCACTGATGTCGAACTTCCCATTTCTGCGGAACTTCCTGCTCTATGCTTAACACAAGTAATCGAAGATGAAACTTTTCAGAGTTCTCTAGAAAAGAGAATCATGTATTTTGCAGAACTTGAAGAAAAGAGAGTAAAGGGTGGTCGACAGGATCACTGAACATCAGAATCAAGTGAAGAGACTTTTTGATAAGAAGGCCAAGCAGAGAGATTTTCTAGTGGGAGATCTCGTCCTTCTCTGGGACAAGCGAAGAGAACCAAAGGGCATGCACGGAAAATTTGATTCCCTATGGAGAGGGCCCTTCAAAATCAAGCAATTCAATGGAGAGAATAGTTTCTATCTCTCATATCTGGATGGAGCTGAGCTCCCGCTTCCCTATAACGGGCAGCATTTGAAGATCTTCAGGAAGTAGAGTTTTCTCTCTTCTTTGTATAGTTTGCTTTATGTTGTGTGTTTGCTTTCGTCGTGTGTTTGTTTTCAGTTTGTTGTGTGTTTCTTTTGCTCCCCCTCCGGTCGCCCTTGTTTTTGACTCCGTTACCCAATGGATAGGCACATGTGAATCTGGGATTCTCTACCCCCGAGTTTCGCTCAGGGATAGTCCCCCAGAAAGAGCCAGCTGTTATCCCGTAAAATTGTCAAGGGAAATTTGCAGGTAACCATACCCAAAAATTTTGTTTTGGCCCCAAGGAAGTTTGACAACATTCGAAAGAAGCCCAAAATTCTCTTCCGAAAATCAAGTTTTAAGGACTTAGCCATTTTTCAGTCTTTTCAGAAAAGGGCGCTGATAAGTTCCTGTTGACATGCTGAAGAATGCGCCAAAGGGCGCTGATAAGTTCCTGTTGACATGCTGACACGACAAAGAGTGCGCCAAAGGGCGCAAGAAAGTTCATGTTGACACGACAAATGGTGCGCCAAGGCGCAAGGAAGTTCATGTTGACACAACAAAAGGTGCACCAAGGCGCAAGGAAGTTCATGTTAACACAACAAATGGTGCGCCAAAGGCACAAGGAAGTTCATGTTGACACGACAAATGGTGCGCCAAGGGCGCTGCTAAGTTCCTGTCGACATGCTGAAGAGTGCGCCAAAGGGCGCTGCTAAGTTCCTGTCGACATGCTGATAAGTGCGCCCATTTCCAAAGGCGCTGAGAAGTTCCTGTTGACATGTTGAACGGTGCGCCAAAGCGCAGACACGATGAAAAGTGCGCCCTTTTACACTAAAGAGTGGTTTCTTCTTGGGATCCATTGATCATTTTTGTAAGATATTTAAAAATCATGTTGGCATACACGATGACTTCATCCATGTTGCACCATGGGATGTTGCCATCCAAAAACTTGCCCAAGTCAATTGTTGACTTTTTAAATATCTTTGTAAATAAGTGGTTGGCTCCATTTTGCCTTCTCTCTCCCTCATCTTCTATAAATATGAGAATACTTGTTGTATTCAGAGGTGAACATTTTTCAGATAGAAATAGAAGTGAGGAGAGAAAGACTTTGAGCTTTCTTGTAACAGAAAAGAACAGTAATACAATTATTCAGACTTTGTGCTCAATAGCTGTGTTATACATTAGATCTTTCTTATGTTAGATCTGTATGTGTTTAATCTGTTAGAATCATATCTAATTTTCCGTCATTTGTTTATCAGTATTGCTTTGTTTATTTATGCGAGTAGGTTTGGCTCTGTTTACTACCAAGCCAAAAGCATAGATCTTCTGACCCTTCTGCTTTGGAATTCATTTCTTTTCTTCCTTCGAATCTGATCTTTCTCTTTTCCCTCTTCTGTTCCTTTCTTTTCACAGCCTGGAATACTCTACTGGGATGAGATCCCAACCCCGAAGGCAGAATCTGTGAGACTTGCATAGGTTCTTGCTAGTAGAAATAGCAATAAACCAGTTTCGCTTTGCTGTCTCAAAGAGGGGCTAAGCCCTGCACACTGTTGGCTCGTCTATCCATAGATCTGTCCGCGCGACAGATTTTCGGACCAACAGATCCTAAAGCTTTGGCCATCACACTATTTGGGTGACACATGTGGTTTTCAAGCAGAGGCCTGGTTGGTGAGCTTGAGTGGATGCTTCAAGCTCTACCCTTGTTCTAGCAACACGAAATCTCATGTTATGATCCATCTATTGAGGAATGGAGTAGGCATATGGTGGAGGATAGAGGAGCAGAAGCTCCATGTTAATTCTGAGATAATTACCTAGGAGATCTTTGAGGAGCGGTTCAAGAGCCAATATTTATCTCGGAGGTTCATACAACAAAGGATTGATGATTTTCATGACCTCTGGTAGGCATCTCTTACAGTGGCTTAGTATGAGAGTAGATTTTTGGATCTACTCTAGTATGTTGATTACATGCAGGATGAGCGGGTGTGGATCCAAAGGTTCATATGGGGCCTGAATCTTGACATTGGATTTATAGTACAGATCCATTGTCCACAGACTCTAGTTGAGGCTGTTGAGAAGGCCTACATAGCATAGGAGACTCGAGGAAAGACCCAATAGGATAGAGAATGATTCTGGATCCCGATTCATCAGATGTAGGACAATAGATCCAGGGGGGTCAGTACCTCCTCCTTGTGGTGGATAGGGTTTAGCACAGTCATCTTTTAGACCACAACAACAATAGTCGTGCCCACTTTATAGACCTCCACAGATATTTGATGCACACAGATGTCAGAGTATGGGGCCTCCTCCTAGGGGTCCCATTAGGACACAGGGAGCACCTAGAGCTTAGTCAGCATGAGCTCATAAGCATAGACCTCAACAGTCCACAGCCGGGTCATCAGGATCCACAACACAACCCTCTAGGGCACTGACTGGAGCTGCTACTCATGGGAGAGGATCAGGTGGATGTTTTGGTTGTGGCGTTGTTGGACATTTTTGGTGAGACTGCCCAAAAAACCCTAATATAAAGGGTAAGACACAGATCTCAGAGCCTACTATTGGTGACATGGGGCATAGTCATTGGATCTCCACAGTGGTTGAGAATCATCAGGTTGAGCATCATAGTATAGTTATTGAGACTATAGGTAGCATTGGTGGTATTTCTACACCCATTTTGTTTGATTCTGGTTATTTTGATTCTTTTGCACCATCGTTAGAATAGCGATGCAGACTAGTGGAAGTTAGGCAAGGTCATATTTGGGATGTTAAGATGGATTTTAGAGCCAAGATATCTGTAGAATTCTTAGTTAAGGAGTGTGTAGTGAATTTGGGACCTTTTACCACTATCTCAGATCTTCATATCCTTCCGTTGGGCTCTTATGGAGTCATCTTGGGCATGGAATAGTTATCTGCACACAGAGCTAGAGTGGATTATTACCACAAGATTATATCTTGTACAGATGATCTAGGAGTTGAGGCAGTGATAGTGGGGGTCAGGAGACCCATTTCTATTCACACCATCTCAGCTATACAGCTTAAGTGGTGTGTGTGACGAGGTTGTCAAATGTTTATTGTCATAGTTAGTGACCGATCAAAGGATGGGTCTAATGGACCATCGCTAGATGACCATCCCATTTTGAGAGAGTTTTTGGATGTCTTTCCTAGGGAAATACCGGGGTTACCATCCCCACGTGAGATAGATTTTTATATAGATCTAGTTCTGGGAGCAGAGCCTATCTCACGAGCACCTTATCAGATGACTACCCCTGAGCTCTGCGAGCTCAAGTTGCAGCTTAAGGGCCTTCTGTAGAAATTCCTAATTCATCCTAGTGTATCCCCTTAGGGTGCACCAGTGATTTTTGTAAATAAGAAGGACATATCCATGTGGTTGTGTATCGATTACCATCAGCTGAACAAGGTAACGATTAAGAATCATTATCCCCTTCCGTGTATTGATGATTTGTTTGATCAGATGAAAGGAGCCACAATTTTCTCTAAGATAGACCTTAAGTCATGCTACCATCAGCTGAGGATTTCGGAGGTGAATATTCATAAGACCACCTTCCGTATGAGATATGGCCACTATGAGTTCACAGTGGTACCTTTTGGCTTGACCAACACCCCTGCAGTGTTTATGAGTTTGATGAATGGGGTATTTAGGACATTCTTAGATCACTTCATGCTCATCTTCCTTAATGAAATTTTGATTTACTCACGTATGCATGAGGATCATGAGGGGAACCTTCGCTAGGTTCTTCAATGTCTTTGTGAGCAGCATCTTTATGGGAACTTGGAGAAGTGTGCTTTCTTTTAGACAGAGGTGTAGTATCTGGGCCACATCATTTTTGGGGAAGGTATCACTATCGATCCTTCCAATTTTCAAGCTATTATGGATTGAATAGCACCCACTAGTGTGACAGAGGTGTGCAGCTTCATGGGCTTAGCAGGATATTATAGGTTATTTGTTCAGGATTTCTCTCAGATTGTGCACCCCATCACTTCCCTTCATCAAAAAGGGAAGAAGTTTGTTTGGTCAGACGTATGTGAGAAGGCCTTTAAGAAACTGAAGGAATACCTCATGATAGCACCTATTCTTATAGTGCCAGATCCAGAGGGTGAGTCTTTCATTTGCATGTATGCTTCTTTAGCAAGGCTTGGAGGTGTGTTGATGTAGGAAGGTAGAGTAGTTGATTTTGAGTATTTCAAACTCAAATATTATGAGCTTAATTATCCAACTCATGATCTTAAGCTTGTGGTAGTTGTGCATGCTTTGGTTCGTTGGAGACACTTTCTTCTTGGTCAGAGATTCACACTCAAGATAGATCACTTGAGTCTTCGCCACCTCTTCACGCATCCCAATTTTAATGCTTGTCAGCGGCATTGGATGGAGTTGCTTTGTGAGTATGATATGGAGATAGATCATGTGAAGGGGAAGGAGAATGTGGTTGGAGATTTACAGAGCAGGATTCTTCAGCATTGACAGTTTCTACATTACAGCTAGAGTAAAGATCGAGTCTCAGAGACCCCTTGAGGGGAAGTTTTCTAGTTTTTATTTAGAGGAAGATTGTCTTCTCAGGCACAGAGGCCAGATTTATGTTCCCAAAGATGGAGGCTTGAGACAGGATATTCTAACAGAGGCACATCGTGCACCCTATCCAGTCCATCCTAGGGTGAAGAAGATGCATGCCACCTTGAGACATTGTTATCATTGGAGAATACTTTATAGAGACGTGGCTCAGTTTGTATCACATTATTTAGAGTGCTAGAAAGTGAAGGCCGAGCATCAACATCTAGATGGCCTTCTCTTTCCTCATGCTATACAGGAGTGGAAGTGGGACACCATTTGCATGGACTTCATTGTTGGGCTACCAATTTCGAGATACCACCACGACACAATTATGGTCACGGTGGATAAATTGACAAAAGTGGCTCATTTTTATCCAGTGAAGACCACCTATATAGCTAGTGCAGTGGCACAAGTTTATCTGGATGAGATTTTCAGGTTACATGGGATTCAGCAGAAGATTATTTGTGACCACGAATCCTTTTTATACTTCCCATTTTTTGACTACCATCCAGTATGGCCTCAGGACAAGATCAATTTCAGCACATCATATCACCCCGAGACAAATGGACAGACTAAGTGAGTGAATCAAATTTTAGAGGACATGCTCAGGATGTATGTTATAGATCACCCATCGAGATGGGAGGAGTACCTGTACTTGGTAGAGTTTGCTTACAATAATAGTTTTCAGTGTTCTATAGGCATGGCTCCTTTTCAGGCATTGTATGGTAGGGAGTGTAAGACACCTCTTAGCTAGGACAGGTTAAAGGACAAGGTTTCTCTTAGACCAGCTTTGTTACAGGACATGGAGTAGCAGGTGGTTATGATCAGACAGAGACTTCAGGAGGCACAGGACAGGTAGAAGAAGTACACAGATCATCATAGGACCGACTGTAGTTTTGATGTGGGCATGAAGGTGTTCCTTTTTGTTAGGCCACATAAGAGCCCTATCCATTATGGAAAAGGTTCTAAGTTATCTCCTTGATTCTTTGTTTCTTTTGAGATTCTTGGAGCGTATCGGCCCTTTGGCCTACCGTCTAGCATTACCACCTAGCTTGTCTCACCTACATGATGTGTTTCATGTTTCAGTGCTTAGGAGATACATTGTTTATCCTTATCACATGTTTGATTAGACCTCTCTGCAGGTGCAGGATTAGGGGCAGGTGATGGTGGATTCCGTTTGTATTATAGATCGCAGGACCCTGGGCCTTCGAGGAAAAGAGATTGATCAGGTGTGAGTGTAGTGGGACAAATATGATGAGATTATAGCTAGTTGGGAGGATGCTACACTATTATGAGCTCAGTTCCCACATCTATTACAGTGACTTTCAGGATGAATTAGAGTCTAGGGGGAGGGGGATGTAGTTCCCACTTACCTTCGTCACCTGTATTTATTGATCCTGATACTACTAACTATATTATGGACATTGTTATAATTTTGATTTACTAAGATGTTAGATGTTGGATCATTGATTATTTTTGACTTTGATTCATATATGGTAAATGATGATTATTGGAAACTTTTATATATTGATAATGATATGTTATTCGACATGGTTATATTTATGGATGTTAATCAGACATGTGATATTGGATATAATAAGTAGACCTAGAAATTGGAATTAATTTGATGGTCATATAGTTGTTGATAAAATTTCAAATGATATTGTTAGTTACCTTGATGTTGTTGTGATTCATATATATAGATGATTTTTGGATTATATTTATATTCATTTAGATGTTTAGATATGGCCACAAGGCCGAAGGAGGTATTTTTGTTTTGCAGGTTAAAATATCGCAACAAACAACGGGGGATTGGAGACCAACCACATTGGAATTCTAGATGAATTCAACAAGGTCACCATGGCAACTTGAAATTGTTTGTGTGTGTTTGATTGTTGTTAGGGATTCTCATGAGGGGGGGATCCCCTTTGAATGTGACCAAGGGATTTATGTTTTATTTTATTTGATCCTTTTTTAATGTTGTATATGTTTTATAAGTGATGTGCTTTCCCTATTCATTATTGAATTAAATTATGGTAAATAATGTGAGTAATCATATTGTTAAAATTGATTAATCAAATTGGGTCATAAGAAAGTAATTATTGGAGTTGTTGGCCTAAAATTAAAACGTTGTAAGATATGTGTAAGTAATGTGTAAGGGATGGGTAAGAGCTATGTAACTAAATTTTGGAGTATGAAACACTCCACCTTCTTTTGAAATTCGAAATTGTCCTTGGAGGCTGATTTTGGAGGCTTCTGGGATGAGTTAGACTTGTCCCACACCTCTCAAATTTATTTACCAACCATACCTATGGTTGGAGGGTTAAATTTAGACTTTCATTATACATTTTTGTAAGTCAAGTTGAATGTTTTAATTACACTTTTCTTACATGTTTTAATTTCAGTCCTTATGGGGCGTGGGCTTGATTTGAGTGTGTAAGTAAAATTGTCATATTATTCACCCACCTATTTATTATGCATTGGAGAATTAAGTTGACTTTGGCATTGGAATTGAGGAGTTGTGAAGCGGCATCCCACATGGATTCACCTCATCCTCTTCTCCTCCCTCTTTTATAAATTTGAATTTCTTTAGCTTGTTTTGGGTTGCACCACTTTTGGATACTTTATTTTGAGAGACTTCTTTTATTGTTGGAGTATTTTCTTTTGGAGAAGATTGGATATTGTTGCATGGTTGTAGATTGTTGATCTCTTGAATTGTTTTGCATTGGAAACCTTGTTGTTTTGTAACCTTATAACAAACTCGATTATGGAGAGGTAGGAGCTTGGCTCTGAAAAATTCTCTTCTTTCATTTTTATGCTTATGTGAATGGTTTAATGTTTGAATGTGTTTTTTTATTTGTTCGCCGGTTGGGTAGATGGCCTAGCAATGGTGTAGGAGAAGACTATGGGGATTCTTGTGGGGAGACATAAGTGTTATGGGGAGGTATAAGTGTGGAGGGAGTTGGGATTTGAGTTCCACCTTCAAAAAAGAAATAGCTTGCATTTATTTACTCATTATGGGGTGCCATAAGAGGTTGGGGAGGCATAAGTAAATGGGAGGAATAAGGGGTACTTGGGGGAGGCATAAGGGGATTTCAAGGTTTTGATATACTATATTTTTGGTGGTTTGTAATCATGTGGTGGTACCCATTTCCCCCTTTGGGAGGCATAAGTAGCATCTCCCATAGTTCTTGCTCCTATGGCTTTCATGAGGAAGTCTGAGTGTTTTTTTTTGTCTTTTATCTATGGTTTCAAACTGCAGTCTTGTTTTGGTCTGTGTTTTAAATGTGGAATTGAATGTGTGTTGTGGAAGTCTATTGTTGCCATGAGTTGAAACACATTTCTTATTGCATTGTGGTTGGGGCTCGGGGGCCAATGAAGAAGGATGGCTTCTCCTTTTCATTGGATGTCTTGGTTGGGTGGAGAGCGTTGCCTTTCCCCTGCCTTTTTTGTGATCAAACTGGAAAATGGAAGATCTTCATGTTGTTGTACTGGATCAAGGGAAAAAGACAAGTTTGAAAGTCCTTGTTGAGATTAATTATTATTGTAACATTTTCCCACTTTGAAGTGGATGAATTGTAATATTATTTGTATTGGATAGTTATTCTGTTTTGGAAATGAAATCCTATGTTTAAATGAGAAAGAGATATGCACTGAAATTTGTATTGTGTAAAGAAACGTGAAAGTGTATTTGAATGATAGGAAAAGAGAAGGAGTTCTAATTTGTAAAGTTGTATTTGATCAATATAAATAGAATTTGTATTCTTTTCCACAAATGGAGTTACTGCTATTTAAAATCTTTGTGGAAAAATGTTGAGGAATTTCTAAAGAAAATGCATTACTCTGTTTGTTGAAATGCCTAATTTGAAAAATAGAAGATGTATTCTTGTTTCTACATTTTGATTGAAGGAAAGATAACTATCTAAGACTAGCATGTAATGAGCTCAATTTTTTTATAGAATGGGAAAATAAATAGATTAATCTCTAATTTTTTTGATGTATAAACTTCATTTTTAGTTTCACGGTAAACTTTGTTATTTTTTTTGTAAAAGATGCAGAAAAACCTTGTAAAACTATGAAATTTTTTTGAAACACTAATACAATCTAAGGAAGATCAAAATGGTCCTACAAAAACCAAATTACTTAAGAAAATTTTATTAAAAAAAATAATAAATAGATATCCTTCAAAATCGAGCATGGTCAAATTTACAATTGTTTCTCTGTCGGATTTTGAAATTTTAAATTAACAATCGATCAATCATTTAACCCGTGCAAGTCATCCTAAATTCTCCCAAGCATAGACCTCCATGTCTTTTTGACATATTGAAGGAGAGAGAATGGTGGATTTGAACAAATTTTGTAAGTTAAAACATTCAGTTCATCTTTTAAAATCCTGCAGAACGTTTTCTTAAAAAAAAATATCATTCAAAGTTCCTTAAAATTAAAATATTAAGTTTCCTCTTTAAATAGAACTTTGAGATCTTTTCGAAAAGTCCAAATTTACCAAAAACTGAGTTCCCAATCTAAAGTTATGGCCTTCTAAATTTTTTACTTCATTTCGGGCTAAAAAATAATCTAACTGTCAAATTTAAATTATTAAAATATTCACTGGCGGATGTTAGAAAAATTAATCCATTGTTGGTTATGCCTTGATCATTTTTCCCTCCACGTAGGTATATGCACAGTTTTGCATGCATGTTGGTGGGTATTTGGTTGGCTGTAACCGTCAACAATTTGTATTTATTCTTCTCCTCATCATTGAATAATTCATTTGAACATTTCTACAATTGATCTCTGTTCCATCATTGGTATCAGAGCAGGAATCTTGGCGCTATAGGGAGGGATATTTCAACACCGTGTGGAGCCATATTATTTTCTCTTTCATGTGTAGAGATTCCTTTTCTTTTTGTAACCTGCATAGAAGTTTGTGTGGACAGGATACAGTTTATATCTCCATGAAAGCTGTGTTGCGAGAAATCCAACCCACACTCATGATCTCTCCATTGTTCCAAACATTGTAACATGAGCGTGAATATTGCTCTTTCCTAAAAATCTACTCTTCTCACCATCATTCTGGTAGAAGAGATCAGAAGAGTTTATTTATTGAAAGGCTTTCCTTCGACAAACATATAAAGAGTTTTAAAGCCACCGAAGTTGCCATTAAAAAGAAAGTGGTAGCCAGAATAGGTGAAAACATGTGCATTGACTGCCTCCATTTCATACACACGAGCAACCGAATCTGGGATTATTTTCTTACATGGTGATTTGGAGTTTAAAGAGCTATTTCATTTCTTGAGCTGCTATTTTGTGATTTTTATCTTGATTTGGAGATTAGCCATACGTTTCCATTTTGTTCCATATCTTGAATCCTAATCCCTGCAAATAATAATAATAATTTTGATGACACCATTTAGACTCGGTTTAAGGAGCAACTTGAGTGACAGGGTTCCTTTATTCGACAAACCGACCAAATTAGAAATCAACAATACTACAGTAGCGGCAAGGCTTTCCCCATAGGCCTTGGCATGGTCCAACATCCCGGAAATAGTGGTGAGATTTACATACATGGATTCATAAGTAGATCTCAAGATTATGTGAGATGACTTGCTCTTGCATTTGGTGCTTTGGATATCATTTACAATAAGAGAAGAAATTTGTTCGAGCAATTCACTCATAACTATTTTGAAGAACCTAGGCATTGGATACTTACATTGTTTGGCACAAGAATATGAAGAGGAGGAAAACAAGACATCCCAACGACCTATGACTAGCATAGCATCATCCAGCAGTTGGCATACAAATGATCAGGAGACAGGTGGAGATTGTTTGAATCATAATGAGCCTCAAAGCTATATCTGCATACAAAGTAGCAACAACGGAGGTTGGAGGAAATATAGTGACCTCTTGCAAGCCCCAAGCGACAAGGCCGCTGACAGATATTGTGGCAAATAAGGTATTGAGGACCAATTCCTCAATTTTTTGGTTTTTGTTTATTTCAGTTTCTTTTTTATTTCGTGTTCTATTGTTTTGTGATCGGATGCTGAAAATGGATTACTCTAGAGCATAGTTGTTTGCCAATGGTTCTTCATTTTGAATTGATCCTCTGAGTGCCATGCTTTGAAAATAAGATGGTTCACTTATGAATACGTTCACTTGTAACATGAACCATGTGCAACAAGGTCTAAGTGGTGAGATTCATTCGATAGCATGTTTCTTGATGCAGTTTCTTTCTCAGTATTCACATTTCACATTATGTGTGAAAATGAATTAGTCAAGGGAATCATCCAGTGGCAGTGATTTGTTTCCTTTGCTATTGAAGATTAGCTAAACTAAAATTGACATCAGTGGCTACAACTAAGAACATGATTGCTATGATTCTTAGAAGTGAATGTGGAATATTTGTCAGTATTGTTTGTTGTTTTCCTATGTTGTTTGGTTGTTCAATAAAGTGCAGACGGTGCATAATTTCCTGTTCAGGACCTCCAAACTAAAGAGCATCATTGGGAGCAAAAAAGCACTAAAAGAAGCGCATGGTACTCGCTTTAGGCTCATGGTAAACCTGTAAAACCACCGAGGTAAAATCCTCTTGGTTCATGGTAAACCTGTAAAACCACCGAGGTATCATCCTCTTGGTTCATGGTAATCCTGTAAAACCACCAAGGTGAATAGTCAGAAAGTGCTCCTGTCCCTCTAGGTTCATGTTCAACCTTACAAAAACTATGTGTATCAAGACCATGTAGGCACATGCTCATGTGAAGACCCTCTTTGCGGTGTTCTGGGGACATCCAGTATCAAGAAATGTATGTTATTACAAACAATGTATCAAGAGGGGGAATGTTAGAAAAATTAATCCATTGTCGGTTATGCCTTGATCAGTTTTTCCTCCACATAGGTATATGCACAATTTTGCATGCATGTTGGTGGGTATTCGGTTGGCTATAACTGTAATCAATTTGTATTTATTCTTCTCCTCGTCATTGAATAATTCATTCGAATATTTTTTTAATTGATCTTTGTTCCATCAGCGGACCCATGGGTTAAAACTTGTATTTTTTACTTTTGGACCAAAGGGTGCAAAAAATCATGAAATTCCCTACCTCCCCACTGGCCTGAACCTTCTTTCCTCAAGACAAAAATTTTCTGAAACCAAAAATTTCTTTTCAAATTTTTTTCTCTATGGCCCCGCATCCCCGTAACTAATCATTCACTAACACGTGGATTACAAAGGCATTTGTGAAGGCACAGCTCTTTTTTTTGCCTTAGCGCTTCAAAAGAAAATTTGGTAAAATTCCCAAATTTTCCCCGCAGACCCGTAGCCAATGGCTGGCTGACACGTGTTTTCACAACACGTAAGCGGAGGCGCAGAGTGTACGGAAGCTTTATGTTTCAAAATTCAACTTTTCCCAATTCTCCCCACTGACCCGCTGATCTGCATCCAATGAACATCTAACACATTGCATCATGAGGCACTGTCAGAGGCGCAGGTGGGTTTTAACCCCTTTCACCTTCTTAATCCATAAGGAAAAAATTCTTGTTTTTCCCCGCTAACCCGCTTCCCCGCATTGGCTTAGAACGTGCCACGTGTCCCTTATGGCACGAGGTATGATTTCATTTTCTGGTGTAGAGTCCCACCACGGACTCGCGGGCGCACGGGGGTAAAGCTCACTTTTTTCCCCAAGCACCAAGAATCCAACTTTCTTCCGCAACCCCACCGACCCAAACTCCCTTGGGGAAAAAAATTCTCCCCTTGGCCTGCGGGCCTGACCTTGCAGAAAAATTTCCTCCCAAGGCCCGCCGGCTCATAACTTGAGTTTTATAGGGAGTTAGAAGGAATTCCTTATATCTCTGGAAAGGGGAAGAAATTTCCTATCTAATGAAATGGTTTTTAGGATTTTTTGAGTGTGGGAAATATGAGAAAAATCAGTTTGAATATTTTAAGCCAGTATAGGAGTGGATAAGTGGATGTTTACCTTTCTAGGTTTCAATGTGTTTTTCCAAAGCATGAGTTGACCTTTCTGGGGTCACATTAGGGGGCAAGGGAATTTTTTTCCTAAACCCTTGTAATGAGAGCCTAGTTTTTATTATTTGGGCCCTTGTAACTATTTTAGTTTAATTAAGAAATATTTAACCTAGAGATAACTTTATTAGCACCTAAAGGAAATTTAAACTATATTTGGTTAATTATACTCACTAACTGTAATGTGGTCTTTTATATTTTGTTCTAAGGAAAAAAATTATCTTCTTAACATGATTTTCCTTGATATATTTCTTGAGACAACTGTTACTTCGAGGCATGTTTGTAGTCTCACCTTGAACAAGAAAATTTTTTTTTGTAATTTTTCTAACTAACCTAGGTTGTTATTGGGTCTCGAGTGGGAGTTTTAGATGGGTGTTACAGAACTCATCACTGGTGAATTTCCCCCCTCAATCTGAGCAGAGAGTTCAGATTTGATGACAAGTTTCATTTTCAATAGCCACTTTGAATTTTTTGAAGGTTTCAAAAGCTTCACTTTTCTTACGAAGACAATATATCCACATTTTTCGTGAGAAATCATCAACATAAAGCATGAAGTATTGGAATCCTGAATGAAATGGTTGCATTTCTCGTCAAATATTCACATGATCTAGATCAATCAATCCATGAGCTTGATATGTACTCTTCTAGAAATAAGGTCTGTGTTGTTTACTTGCAAGGCAGTGAGGACATTTATCTGTATCCTTCTGAAGAGAGGGTAATCCTATTACCATATTGTGTCGGTAAAGTGTCTCGAGATACTTGAAACTTTAATGACCAGGTCTCTGATGCCACAAATGTGCAGAGGTAGAGTTATTAGCCATAAGTTTCTGATCATCTCTATGGACAAAATCAAGCTGGAACATACTTCCCACATTAGAGGCTTTTGCAACTATTTTCAAGCCTCATGATGTGTCTCGAATCAAACACATTTTCTTGTTAGAATGTGTATCAAAATAAATTTTCAAGTTATGATGAAGGATTTGACTAACTAAGAGAAGATTCTTTGTCAACCCAGGGAAATGTAATACATCTGATAATCTACAGTTGCATGAACCAAGAGGTAGAGAAATGTTTATAATCCCATGAACTGTGTATGAAGAATAATCACCTAAGGAAACATGGTTTTTCAAAGGAGTGTCCCTCATTGACATAAAATAGTCTCTATGGTCATTGATTAGTCAAGTGGCTCCCAAATCAACATACCAAACATCACTAAATGACGTGGAAGGTTCACTTGATCGAGCAGTGTACAAGTAGTCTTTAGTATCTGAATGTTCTTCTTGCTCAACAATATTTCCTTCTTGATGGGGTTTTATTTTCCAGTTTCCATTTTTCTACCCTTGATTGTAGTTAGAATATCTCTTGTGAGATTTCTAGTGTTGAAGTCCATAGTTTCTTGATGAACCTTTCTTATAAGTATTATACCAACAATCTTTCAATTTATGTCCTCTTTTGTAGATTGGAAATTTCTTCTTTTTTTGTTTGTCCCCTTGTTGATGTTGATTCTAATTTTTGTACCTTTGAGAGGAATTAGGTTTACCTTTTCCTTTTCCTTTCCCTCTTTGATAAGAAGAAAGTGCTTGTTCCTCTTCATCATCCTTATTATACATTGCTTCCTCTTGTTGCAGTATATTTACCAAGTTGTCAAAACTAACTATCTGATATGACAAGTTGAGTGTTATCACAAAAATAATACTATAAAGAAGGGATGGATCTCAGAATAATGGGAACAAGAGCTTCAATGACCACTTCTCCCAAGGCTAGAAGTGAGTCCCTTAACTCTGCAACTCTTCTCAAGAAAGATTCTATTTTCTCATTTTGTTTAAACTTTAGTGTGTGTAACTGAAACTACAAATTCAGTATGACATTCTTATTTTTGGCATCGTATACCATGCTCAACTTATCCCATTCTTCTTTAGTTGTTTTGGCATCACAAATGTGGGGTTGCACATCATCAGACACTCCAAGCTCACTGTCTGATCTAACAAGTTGAGTGTTATCATAAAAATGTGGTATGAAGAAGGGAGGGCTCTCAAAACAATGGGAACAAGAGCTTCATCAATGACCACTTATCCTAGGACTAAAAATGAATCCCTCAACTCTGCAACTCTTCTCAAGAAAGATTCTATTTTATCATTTTGTTTAAACTTTAGTGTGTGTAACTGACACTACAAATTCAGTATGACATTCTTGTTTTTGGCCTCGTATACCGTGCTTAACTTATCCCATGCTTATTTAGTTGTTTTGTCATCTCAAATGTGGGGTTGCACACCATCAAACACTCTAAATAATATAATTAGCTTGGCCTTCTGATTGGATTTATCAAACTATCTTTGTTGTGTTGTATCAGTTGTTTATCTAGTTACAACACCATTCACAACAATCTAGATCTCTTCAAACTCAAGTTGTTTCTTGATTTTTGTCTTCCATACTGCATATTTATTTCCTCTAAGAAGTTGTGAATTTGGAAGAAAGAACTTGGAGGCATTGGTGCCCATTTTGCATAATCAACTGACAAAGGGTAAGGTTATTATCACTCTAGGTATACGGTCTCCCAATCTTTTTACCATTAGTCTGATATACTGAACCTTTCTTTATACGTGCCCTTCCGATATGCCAGTCAGTACATGGAAGAATCTTTCCCTTTCTATATACCTGGTGGTATGTGAAATAGGTGTTAACGTACGTGAAAGAATTTGATACATGGTACCAAGACAATATTGAAAGGGGTTTGTGCGATTATTTACACCGGCTCAATAAATATCCTCATACACATGCATAAATTTTCTATATACTCAGATAATTTCTCAGTCTGGATTTAAGTCGAGCAATCATTCAAAAACGGATGGGAGGACTCACAGTGTGCGCACTGTGTCCTTATTACTCCCCGTCAATTTAAATGGCCAATGCCCAGACGATGTTGTTGTAGCTATATTAGGCATTAAATGTAGTAGTAGTCATGACGGCTTTACCTGTAAGTGCTTCCCAAAGGCACTGTTTATACCAAATGTTGTGAATGAGATCGAAGATCATGTGAGTGATTCAAAACAAATTTTTTAATATTTTTTAGTACAAATATCTACTAGTTTTACAATAGTTACAATGGTTTGTGGTTGAGTATGGCAACCTACAAATTAGTACAATAAACTGAAGTATACAATTACATTCAAAATTTTGGAAAAATTGAATGACATGCAAAAAAATTATTTTTTGAGGCCCTCGTGGTCTCTGGAGCTTAATACGACTCTCTAAGCCAAAGACCGTAAAAAATGGCTCAAAATGAATTTTTTAAGTAGCCCTCCTTTGGCGAAAAATGCTTAGAACCAAAAAATAAGCACTTTGGGAGAAATTTTTTTGCCATATTTTAGGATTTTCTCTGCTATTTTTAATAGGTTGTTTAGTTATAACAAGAGACTTTAGGAGATTTTTTTTCTAAATATGTCTCTAAATTTGGTGGGGAGGGATAAATTTCAATATATCAAAATTTTGTATAGGGGATGGAGTTCGACCACATAACCTACCCACTCCCAAATCGGGTGCTCTATCCAACTGAACGCTACCAACACTTTTCTTATGAAATGAAGCAAATATAATTTAAACACACTAAAAAAAGGAGCTAACCTTTAAAAAAATGACGTGGCTAAGGAGAAGTTGCACATGGTAGCTGGTGTGGCAATGGTTGTTTAGGTTTTTTGCAGAAAATGAAGCTAAAATCGTTGATATCTTCACCTTTTTATTTTGATTCCGCCTCTATTGGATTTGATAGTTTTTACCTCTGAAAATTTTCTGTTAGTGCAAAATCACAACACCCTTGAATGTCTGCAACACTTGATGGGTTGAGACTCTCAGTGTGATAGCATAACATAGAACATCTCTCAAAGTGTAGGACTTTGAAATTAAGAGAGCTCTCGAGATGAAGGTAGGTTTTTATTCCTCTGTTAAGGTCCACACGAATAAATTGCAAATGATCTACTCTAAAACCTACTCTATCTTACTAAGGAGACAAGGTTGAGAAGATACGAGAAAAAATAAACCTAAGCTAATAACGTGATGCACCAAAGGAATGTTAAACACCCATTTTGCATTCTAACATAGACCATAGAAATGAAATACAACCACCATGTATAGATAAACAAACTACAATGAGAGATCAGAAGATGACAATGAACACATGAGAGGGTTGAGAATCATCCATAGACATATATTATTTCTCTAGAGTTGATACAGTACATTACAGTAGCTAAGAGGCAACACTTTGTATTACAATTTGAATGGGAGGTATGGAAAACTCCAAAAATTCACTTGCAGCCAAGGGGATAAGGGAGGGCGTAAAACAAAAATTTCTAACCCTTTACAATGATCCAAACTCTTACCTTTATAGTTGAAGCAAAAAGAGGAAAAGAAAAGAGGGGCGGGAAACATGATTTGGAGCTCAGCTACCAGCCATCAATGCCCCTGCAAATCCGCCCACAATCTGTCGAGTTCACTAATTTATGTCTTCTCGGTGTGTTGAAGAAGGAAGAACGACAGATAAAATCAAATCTGGTCTGGTTGTTGAAGCAATCGGATTTCATATTAATGGCACAAAGACATTTTCCCAATTCTCACCCACCTAACCTTCTTGAAATAAGGGTTTCATGCCTCCATGGTGTAGAGGGGGTTGAGATCTTTCTAAAAAATCCTCTCTCATCCAAATCTGGGATTTTAATCAAAAGATATGGCCATCTGAAATTCCTCAGGTTGGGCACTTTGCATGACTCACAATACACAATGGTCTCTCCATACAAGGGCAACATGGCAGCCCTACACTCATTTGAGATTTTTCCTCCTACCATCGCTCTTTGAAATTGCACCGATGAGACATGTGCCGGCTTCTATGGACTCCTCTGTGTGCTTTATATTCTATCTGAGTCTTTTCTGCTGGTGGAGGCACTGTGCCTGACCCGAGACACGTGGAGGCTTCACACCCATTTGGACTTTGCTTTTGAATCTGCCCTTTAAAAGAGCATTGTACTAACGCATGGCGTTGCTCCCTGGCATTGGAATTTTCAACAAATGTCTTACCTTTCAGACCCTTTGGACACCTGGAAGGTTAGCGCATGCTTGGAACTTGCCTCTGAATTCTACCTTTGAAGTTGAGTTAGGCCGACGTGTGGAGGCTTCCACGGCTCTATCCCTTTTGTTGACTCCAACCACGTGGTGAGATGGCACTTGTTTGGAAATTTCCCTTGGTCCCACACCTTTGAAATTGTGTCGATGAGGCACGTGGCACCCTTCACAGCCCCTTCATACTTAGCCAATTCAGGTCCACTCTGAATCATTTGTGAAGCCCAAAGACTTTGAACCTTTCCCCACTTCTCTTCTGAGAGTCTTCGGTCTCTTTTGACGTCATTTTGACCCTTTTTCCGACCCTTCTACTCCATTGTAGAGCCCACTTGCAACTTTTTTTTTGGAATTTTAAATGTGGGCTCGTACGATGGAGCCTCCCCTTAGATTTCTTCCTACACAGGGTCATGTTTGATCAATTTTACTGGGGGGCAAAATTGAGATAACAATTTGGCGACTCACGAGGACATCTGCCTACTAGATGAATAGACCAGTTGCCTTGTTATGTCCATTGGGAATAGAGTCATGGGTGGTGGCCTAATTTGGTCCTGTTCTTGAAGCCTAAATCCGATGTTTACACTTGGAAACCTTGAACCTACCTCGTTGTTCCGAAAATGGACCCTTCGAGACCTGATTTTAGTTACTCTATATTTTATCTATTTTAAAATGAGCAACTTTCATGGAGACCATGGGTCTCCCTATTTTAAATGCTGAAGGGCCTGGTACATTCACTTGGAGGTGCATCGAACTGTATAACGACACAAACCTGGAGCAACAAAACCTATGCCAGAGCACTTAGGGAAATAAAACCTATGCTACAACAAGATAATGCACATACGCACTTAGGGAAATTTAAAACCTAGGCTAATATTTACAAGGGAGAGGAATTTTTCCTTTTAGTAGCAATGTTTGAGGTAGATCCCATTGACTGGAATATGTAATTCTTCACCATCCAACTTAGCCAACCAGAAGGCATTGCTACTTGTACATCTTGTTACCATGTAGGGGCCACTCCAAATGGCATCAAGCTTGGAATGTTTTGCTAGTTTTTCCCAAACTACATTCCAATTTAGAACTAAGTCCCCCTCTTGAAAGGTCCTTGTTCTTACTTTCTTATCAAATCTCTTCCTGATCAATTCTTGATCTTTCTCCATGATCTGCATTGCATGTTCTCTTTCCTCTCCTACTTCCATCAGCTCTACATACTTGATTTCCACAGGTTCAAACTCATCCAGTTCCAACTATTTCATGAACTCCAAAGTGGGCAGCTCCAATGATATGGGGAGTACCACCTCTTTTCCATATACAAGATTGTATGGGGAGCTTTCTGTAGACCTTTTTGGATGTGATCCTATTAGCCCATAGAGCTATTTTGAGCTTTGTGTTCCAAGTTCTCTAATTTTCATCCAGAGTCCTGATAATCCTTAATAGGTTCTTGTTTGTGGACTCTGCGTGGCCATTACCTTGAGGGTAATAATTTGAGGAAGTGTTGAGGTATACACCATTCTTGACAGCCCATTCAGTGATCCTTGTACCAAGGAGTGCCAATGCATTATCTGATATAATAATGGTAGGGACTCCAAACCTGGTGGCTATTCCTTCATAGAAATCCAAGATGTTGGATTCATCTACCTCCTTAAGTGCCACTACTTTAGTCCACTTGGTGAAATAATATATTGTTATAAGTATCCACTTGTTGCCCTGGCTTGATTTTGGGTTAATTACTATAATGAAGTCTAGTCCCCATTGCATGAATGGCCGATCCATTTAAATTAGACGAAGGGGCAGGGCTACTAACTTTTCCTTCCCTATGAATAATGCACACCTCTTGGAATTTTTGATCTTGTGAGTAGTAATCCCTAAACACCGTAGGTGAATAATAACCAGCTTTCATGATTTTAAGAGTTGTTACTCAAGGGGCAAAGTTGCCTCCTGCTTCTCCATCCTGGAACTCATGCAACACCCTCTCAATTTGTCCTGTCCCAATGCACCTAAAAAGAACACTATTGATATCCTTCTTAAACAAGACACCGCCAACAAGCACATATGGGATGGCTTGTAACCTAAAGTATCTCCTCTTTGCTTTGTTCCATTCTGGAGGTCAAAAACCTATTTGGAGAAAATGCACCAAGGTTTGGGTCTAACATGGAATAGGTGCAGTATTAGCTAGTTGTTCTTGATCATCCTATAGTAACAGGACATCTTCTTCTTCATCCACTGACTCATCTTGTTGCTTGGAGGCGAGCTGCTCACTCAAACCCTTACCAAAAACAAGTTTTGGTCATTTTGATTTCAATGTCATACTCCATTACACAAGTGATCTAACCGGCTCTCTTCTCATTCAAGTCCTTATTTACGAGAAAATCCTTGACACCAGCATGAGACATTAGCAGTTAAATCTTATTGTTAGAGACTAAGTGTTTGAACTTCTTAAAAATTCTAATGACAACAAGGACATGCTTCTAAATGAAAGAATACTTTACCTCTTAATCTTCCAAGCTCTAATTGAAGAAGGATATGGGCTTTCCTGAACCTTCCTTATTAGGATGAACCAAGATAGTTGAGATTGTGTCTTAACTTCCAAAAGCATATAGCATGAAGTCCTTTGAAAAGTATGGGTTAATAAGAGTTGGGGCCTATGATATTGCGAGATTGATGGCCTCAAAACTCTCTTTTCCTCCTGTTTTCCATTTAAATGCAATAATCTTCTTTAACGTCATTGTTAAAGGCTTTACACGAGTTGAAAAATCAGGCACAAACTTGGGAACAAATTTTATTCTCCCCAAGAATCTTTGGAGAGATTTCTTGTGTTGTGGTAATGGAAGTGTTCGAATGGTTTTAATCCTTTCAAGATCAATTGTTATCCCTTCTCTTGAGACAATGTGGCCCAAAAAGTTTCCCTCATGTGCCAAGAATACACACTTTTTTAGGTTTAATGACACTATGAACCTTCTACACCTTTGAAATACCTGTCTAAGGTGGAAAAGATGGTATATAACATTCTTTGAGAAGATGGTGATATCATCTAGATACTCCATAACTATATTGTTGATTAGGCCTTTGAATGGCATATCTATAGCTTGTTGAAATGTTGCTCTCGGTATTTGACAGTCCAAATGGCATATTCTTATAAGCAGATATACCCCATTTGGTGGTGAAGGTTGTCTTGAACTGATGTTCCTCTTTCACAATTATCTAATTATAGCTTGAGTATCCATCTAACCATGAAAATTCTTGATGATTTTTACACTTGTGCAAAAATGGGCAACTTGAAAACTTCATCGTTACGATGAAAGTCATGGGTGAAGTATACCTAAGCTAAGGAAGTTATGATGTTATTAGTTACTGCTGAATTAATTAATGATTAAGTGAAATCTGCAGCTATGTGTGCTATTACAAAATGTAACAAATCACATAGTTAATAATTTCATGACACCTTCAGCAAAATAACACAAAGGCCTCGAAGGACAACTGTGTTGTCTTGATGAAGACACCTAATTACAGAGTAGGTGAAGTGTTGAGTTTTGGGACAACAAACATAAGTGCAAATTACCGAAATCAGAGTTCATTTCTGAATGTTACAAGTTTCTCATCAAAATTATTTCCTTCATGATTAAAAAATTCAATTATGTTACTGATTTTTTTAGTTCATCATACACTCCATTCAGAATCTTGAAATGAAGAAGGAAATACACAACTCATTTTTAGAATTCAATGTTTTATTCACAAGGAAGGTCAAATGTTTCCCACACAAGCTGTAGGATGTGACTGAAAAGTAAAGGAAATCTACTAAAGTAAAGAGGTACACATGCATGAAATAGAAAGCAAAGGAGTATGAGTTAACCCATCATTGCCATTGTATATTATTTATTGTGCAGAGAATCTCCTTTCCTGCTTGTTTCATGCTTTATCTCAAGCTAAAATCATGGTACTTGAAAAGCAAAAGATAAGGAAATCATCAATAAAGAGCTCAGGGTTAATCCATATTCCTACACTGTTATAATTCATGCATATGGATCTCTAAGCAATAGGTGATATAGATTACTTGAACAGATTACATAGCTCACTCAGGAAGAGAATAGAAAAGAGAACAAGAAACATGGACACAAGAGAGGCCGAAAAGCCTAATTGTTTCTATCTATTTTCTTAAAATGTGTAGATACAGGTTGTAACCAAGAAGAAAGAATCATATACATGCTGAAAACATGACATTGGAAAGTTATATAGCAAGATCAGAATAGAAAAGCCCAGGTAGAGATCAAAACCTAACAGATGGTAAGAGCTTCAAATTATTTCAAGAATCAATTTCATGGCCCAGATCTGAGGAATCAGAGTTTTGAAATCAAAATAATGGTGACATACAATCAAGAACGAATTCACATTTGCTAATAAACAATCACAATTACAATGGTAAAAAAAAGAGGTTGCAAAAGACCTGAAGGAACTCACCTTATACAGAATGGCATTTCCAAAAACCTTGTTTTAGGTAGCATGCAAAAGCAAACACAATAAGCATAGAGGATTTTGATCTCTTTTTATTAATGAACAAGCGTTAAAATACAATTCAAACCATGAAATGCAATTATCAGTGCATGAAGAAAACTGATGCCTCAATTTCTACAGATGTTTTCTAAACAAAGTTTAAGAAATTGTCAATATTACAACTATAGAGAAAAGCTTACCCAGGTTATGTGATTACGACTA
Source organism: Taxus chinensis (assembly GCA_019776745.2). Taxonomy (NCBI): domain Eukaryota; kingdom Viridiplantae; phylum Streptophyta; class Pinopsida; order Cupressales; family Taxaceae; genus Taxus; species Taxus chinensis. Next base: position 606,846,434 of record CM034155.1, on the reverse strand, counting down.
CGGATCTCATAAGAACCAAGCTAGGATTATCTATAGCGGGGTCAAAGCATATAACTGTGTCCCACTTTTCTGTAGTTTTTGTACTTTCAACAAACTATGTCTGATAACCAAAACATGACCAAACACATAAAATGACCAAACATGCATTTTTAAGAGCTATTTTTTAAATTTTTATAGTATTTTTTAATTATTTATTTACTAGTCAGATTTTAAAATATTTAGCCACAAAGTGGGACACACTTGTATGCTTTGACCCAGCATCCATGATCATGATGTTCTCACTCAGAATCTCTAAGGAGAGAAAGATATAAAAGTGTAGATATTTTAGAGCCCAATAGAATGTGAATTTCATGCTAAAAAATGCAGAGAACACAAATTCATAAAAAGAGCCCAAATCTTCATGATGGTTTCCTTTCACTACTAAGAAACACTCAGGGCTCAGAAATGTTGAGATTAATAGAGTAAATAACCATGAAATACATATGCAAGAAATCTTTATATTACCATTCTGAAAAGAACCTGAGCTCAAAGAAATTTCCACAAAGGATCTAACAGGGATAAAGAATTCGTTCAGTAGAGAGGCATTTCTAATCAGAAACCAAACTCAAGAAACACTATCAATGGCGTTGGGAAAAATATTTTTGCCAGAGGCTTTGTGCACAAAACCAGATGCAAAGTGGAAAAATGAATAGTGTTCAAGTTGTTTTAACTCACCTACCTCAACCGTGGCTTAACAAAGCTCAACCTTGGTCAATGGATCAATGGTTGAAAATAAATAAGGACACAGATCAACACTCGAGAATTGATCTCCAAGTTCGAAGCAAACTATGGTTCAAGTCATTAAAATGCATTTAATCACAAGTCAGAAAACCTAAAATCATGATTCATGAGATCAATGATAAAAAATCAATAAGTACAGAGATCAACATTCACAAATTGATCATCAAGATCTATGAAAAAGTAGTCCAAGTGAAAATGGTGGTCGATTGACCAACTTATAATTTTCAAATTTTATAAAGTGTAAAAATTTTCATCCACAGGCCCGAAAGTCCACAGAGTACATGTGGCACCATCACGACAGTGGAAGTAGAAAAATGGAGGTCAGAAGTTCATTTGCGTTTTAAAACTTTAAAAAATACAAAAGGTTAATAGTTCTCAAAAATAGCCCTGCCCAAGCCTCCATGATGAGAAGGCAAAGTCAAGAACAATCTAAAATTTCCACATAGTATCGGTGGAGAGGCGGGCTTTCTCAAAGTTTTGAGACTTAATACAAACAGGCCTAAAAACTTCAAAAAGGTACAAAAATTCACAAAGGACTTAAATTTTTTGAAATTTCTCCCACATGCCTCGTAAAAGCAAAGGATCCAAAAGAATTTGTCTTTGAAGCTCATCCAAACTATCATTAAAATGCCAAATTTTCCTGAAGGCCCGAAAAAATTCGCAGATTATAGTTATAGTGCTTCAAGTGATTTAAAGAGGACCGAACTTCAAATTAGTCTGCAATCAAGGAAATCACCAATCAAAGGGTCGAGTATTTTGAATGTGCCATACACTCTCAAATGCAAAAGCTGACAAATATTACTATGGTAGTATCTTTAATCTAAAAGGTGGTAGAGATTATGAGTGTCCAAACCATGTGTGGACTGAATGGTCAAGTTCAAAGGTGGTCCCCACTTTTCCAAAGTGCCCTTAGTATTGATAATTTAAAACCATAGTATCCATGCTAAGTCCACAAGAATGACCAAAACTTAGTTGAAGATCAAGACAGAAGTGGTCCCAATCACATAAATATTTGGCTAGATTATTTTACAAAATTTTGCAAGTTGTTGTAATTTATTTTTTCTCACAAACAAGGAGTTGTATTTTTGCATGCCTTTACAATAGGACATAATAGAGAAGAATATAGAGTTGCATGTTCATGGAGAGAGACTTGCCTAGCAAGCAATCTTATTTTTAACAAATTATTCACCCTTCTTTCTTAAAAATAGATCAGTTAACTTTAATTTGACCAATTGTAATCAAGGCTATTAAATGCCTATTTGTAATTACATGAACTATTTTTTATTCCTTTATCTATTATTAAATAAAGGATATAAATAGGATGCATGGGAGAGTACAAGCCTTAGGCTATTTTTAGGAAGAAGGTGATTTTTTTTTCTATATATTGTGTGCCTTTGCAAAGCACAAAAAAGGAGAAATTTTGGAGGACGTTTGGATATAGGAGTATTGAAGAAAATTTTGCCAGTTTTTCCCTCTGAGTGTGAAGTATTTTCTACCTTTCCAAGTTATTTTGCAGGCTTGTCTATATTTCATTAGTCTTGTGAAGTAAATTTCCTAAAAATTACCTTACCCTGCTACAAAATTCAGTCCTTTCTGCTTAATTTTAATGTGCATGTTAACTTATTAGTACTGTTGTGATTCTCCCTCAATATAATCAAGTGTTTTTCCCTTAGATATTCTACAGAAAAACTTTTGGTTCGTGCATCAAATATCTATCCAAAATTAGTTGTGCATATACTCAGTCAAAGACCTCATATTAATTTGGTGTATCACCTCAGTTTTAATTATTTCCAATCATATTTTACTCTCAAACTCCCAGAAATCAGTTAAGGATACAAGAATAAGGAACCCGCCTTCATACCAAAGACTCACCTCAAATTAGGTATACCCACAGACTTGAAGTGTTTCCATTGTATCTACAAAATACAGAGATCAAATTTTGCAAGCTTAGAAAACCTGCAGCCATCTCTCTACAGGGTGCACTTTCGAGAGATAACAAAAACCTCTTAAAGCCAGCTATAACCTATAAGATATGTTCCATAGATGGAAGTGGAATAATGATCTTTGAGTGATGCTCTATTCAGATCACGAAATTCCACACACATCTAATTTCTCCATTTCTTTTCCTCACAGGCACCAAGTTTGCAACCCAACTTGAATGCTTGATAGGGAAGATGATGTTGGCCTCAATTAGCTTGTTCAACTCTTTTCTCATGAGAGGCTCAATGTGAGGATTTATTGGCCTTTGCTTCTGTCTGAAAGGCTTATATTTTGGACCCCCAGCTTGATAGTATGTGTTGTGCCAAATTTGGGTTAAAACCTTTTAAATATTTGTAAGTCCAGGCAAAGACGTCTCAAAATTCTTGAAAGAGTTGAGCGAATTCATATTTTTCTTGTGGAGTACTTACCTTGCCAATTCACAACGTTTGGCCTTCATCTATGGAAATGGGCTCTAAATCTTCACCCTTTACCTTAATATTTGCTTTCTCCTTCCGAATTGGTCATTTGGGTTGAAGATTGACTCCAAAGTTACAAGACCCTTTGGTAATTTTTTGGTTCTCAGCTACACCACTTGGTCACCATAGTGCTACTCCAATTTGTCTTAGTTTCTAGAGGAAATCTCAGCCTAATCTTCTTCTAGAAATTTGACAATTTGTTGATCATTCTCAAAGACCTGCCAACTTGTGTTGTTATCTGGGACGGCTGGTCTTACAACCACTTTAATATGGGGCTGAGAATTATCACTCTGATACTCTCTGCAACATCAAATTCTGCCCCGATCACTGCCAGTCTGTCTGCTACTTCATTCATTCTTCCTTGGGATGGAATTGATGCCGAATGATTCAAAATCCTCGATGAGGTCCCATACCCAGTTCTTATAGTTCTTTAACAAGTCGTTCTTGGCAGCATTTTCTCCTCAGACCTGATTCGCAACCAACTCACTATCACCAAACACTTGTAAGTTTTTAATCCCTTTCTTACTTGCCCAATGCAGTCCATGGATCAAGGCTTCATATTCTGTTGTGTTATTTGAGCAAGTAAATTAGAAACAAAAGGTTAAGTAATATTTCATACCTAGAGGTGAAACAAGCATGGCTCCTCCTCTAGCTCTTTGTCTACTTCTTGAGCCATCAAATAATAGTTTTCGTGCCTCATTATCATCCATGTGGTTTGGCTTAGCGATGTCAGGAAAAGGGTGATTCTCCTCATGCAAATAGTAGACTCCTAACTCAGATTCCTCTATCTCCTTATAGGGGTCAAAAGCATGGCTCTTGTTCACCCACTCGTCGAGGGTCAAGTCAGGAATACACCCAACCTTGGTATAGGAATGGATTAGGAAAATAAAATAGGGTGGGGTCACTTTTAATCAAATGGGGTAAACAACTAGGTGCGTAACCTAAGAGACTTTATTCATGGAAAAGGGGTGAGTTTTATTATTATTTGATTTTATTAATTGTATGGTAGGGTTAATTTATAATGTGGCTTTTCTGTTATGGGTAAATAAATAAATTATTTAAAGGAGATTAAAAATGATTAAAGTTAAATGTGTAGCTAAATAGGTAAATGAGGAGTATGGATTATTATTACTCAGGGAAATAAAAATTGAAATAAATTTGGGAGAGATAAAACTAAATGTAACTTAGGGAATGATTTTAATTTAATTTTAATAGAAATTTAAGTGCACCAAAATAAACAAAATTAATATTAAATTAGGAATTAATATAATAACCTTAATACAGATAGACGAAAAGAGATTTTAATATGTACTAACTTTGGGAATAGGAAATATTAATTTAGGGATGGATATAATATAATAAATGTTCCAATACTTTAAAAAACACAATACATATATGTTTAAAAAAAAATCCCCGTAATTTCTCTTAAGTGATTGATGAAGTTTTGGCATGGTTTTGGTGTGTCGGTTTTCAGGTGTTATAGAGGGTATATATAAAGGGGCATCACCCATGAAACAAACAAGAGAAGCTTACAGTCGTATTTCATAAAGGCCTATAGTATGTATACAACTGAAGGAAATCCATGTTCAGCCATTATATTAAAAAAGGAGTTACATTTACTACATAGCCAAATATTAATAGATACTAGTTAGTATTCAATAACTCATGGGGAAAACATTTGTGATTTTTTATTCCATAACTATAGTGGTGGCAATGATAGAGAGTTCCACATCATATTCTTTAACATTTAATGCAGTACGTTGAAAATATGAGGTGTTCTGAGAAAAGAAGAGTGTGTTGATGGATGAAAGAATAGATCAAACTTGAATTGCTGGTATGATTTTTTATTGTGAAGGGAAAATATTGGACTAGCCCTTTGATGATGAAAAGCAATCTTAATATTTTACACTTCATATGACAAGAATAAATCAAGTACATATGTCATAAATATTAAGATGATTTTTTTTAAATGAGATATATATTTTTTTCAAAATCACCATTTTATTGGCATCTTAAATAAAAAGGGGAAAATTTAGTAATCCAAACCAAATGACCCCTTAATCATTATGGTGTAAAATTCAACCACATTTAAAATGGTAAAATAATTAAATTCTATGTAAAGAAAGCCCAAATTTTTAATAGTATAATTTCCTAAAAAATCATCATAACTAAAATAAGCATTAAATAAATTTAATAAATAAATACATGAACAAATACAAGAATGAAGACACACAAATGACTAAACACATAAATATAATCAAACTACATGTGGCACACTAGGATCTCTTATCAAAATCATTAAGAAAACTTGTAAATAATAAAATACATTTAACTTTAACTTCTACTTGGATTTTAGTGCTAAAAATAAAATCCATTTGTATTCTTACCACTTGAATTAAAAAAACCATTTGTTTTTTAACCACTAAAATAAAACACATGTAAATTTTAACTAGTAAAATGCATTGACTTAAATATCTTCCAAATAAATTAAAGAAAATGTGCATCCATATATTGAAACACCCCACACTAAGTATGTCATTGATATATACATCTAAATATTCTTGGTTAGATTTCAGATCCAAGAGTTTCACCCTCATGCACAATATGCATTTCGATATACTACATAGAAATGATGTTGTACCAAATTAGACTACTCCATTAAACAGATACAACCTTTGTAAGATCCTCCCTAAATCTATTCACAACCCTCACTTCAACTCCTTAGGCATAGAGTTTAACAACATTGTCTTGAGCAAAATTGTAAATATAAAATTCTTGTTGGCCTCCACATGACTACTATTGAATAAAATTTTGAGAGAAGATACAAATGATGAATTAGAGGGTTTATTTCAATGTATGAAGAATATCATCTTTACCTATTCTCCTCCTCTAAAATGAGCTCCTCTCCTCTTCCATGCATTATTCCATCTTGAATAGGTCTAATCAATCTTTGCATAAGGAAGAAACTCGACACTTAGCTTGGTTTTTATTTGCAAGGGTCATAATGGGTGCTCTCCTCAAGTGACTCAAACTTTTTTTTGCTTGAAATAAAACCCCATCTACCTTTTCCCCAAGATCCTTCTCCATTGCATACAAATAGAGCTAATCCAATCATCTTGGCCCATGGCTTGTCTACATATCGAGCTCAAATTGATCCAGACAATTTGGATCAAGACCATTGAAAGCTCATCCCACACTTTGGAACCAACATGGATCCAATAGAGCCTTCTTGACACCCTACATCGTGAGTCACAAATTTAAGCCACTCTTTAAGATTAATTAAACACTTTTCTCCATGCTCTTCCCCTACCTCAGATATCCAGCTCATCCTATATCCAAACTGGTAATCAGGCTACACATTGAATATGTTCCAAATCATGTTGTGTAGGCTCCCAATTGTGTAGATATTTGTGTGCAAGTTGATCCTAGCTTTGTTCTATGTCTTTCAAGGTGGCTCTTACAATGAAAAATTAAAAAAAATTACAAAGTGGTAGACAATTTATCCAAATGAATCCTAATAGAAGGCTAGAAATGTAAACAGTAATAATAAATATTTGGTTTTTAGGTATTTGTGCTCAAGTATTCGCGTAGCTGATATCAACGTGCTAGAAACTTGGAATTTGAGTTTAATAGTATTATAGTAGTAGTCTATTCATCATATTAAAACTTTTGGTAATTTTAAGTATTACGCCTTGTTTAATGTATCTATGAGTCATACGCAGAGCCTAGAATGCTAGAGGTGATTGTTGTTTATAAGAGTAATCAAAAATATATTTAAGATATAATAATTTCACACAAATTATTGAGAGGTATTTTTTCACCATAACCCTTCTTTTGACAATTTTTAAAACTAATTTTCCCTTTTGTATTGTCAAATGATTTTTACATTTTAATTTTTTTGACATGCAATTTTCTACCCACCCTTTTCTGATGGGTTTGAGGCCTTGGGAAGGGCTATGATAGGGTCAATTTTGAACCCTGGACGAAAGAATTTTTTCTTTCCTATCTGAAAACTCTATAAAATTACCCTTTTCTGTAAAGATGAATAACACATGGCTAATCGAAAAAACAAACATTCCTAAAGACATTAAGTGTTCTTTGGCTGGACATGGGACTTTTAAATTATTTAGAATCTCTTACTTCTTAGCATGGGTTAATAGCCACTCTTTTTATGTGATACCTCCGGATGGTAAAGTTTTTCCCCTCTCTTATTTGGTGGATTAGATGATGTTTTTCACCCGTTCGAACATTTTTTTCTAGTCCTCTTTCTCTATTTTATAGTTAGGGGAGAAGAATTGATTATCTTATCTAAAGTTTCAATCCTTTGAGAAAGAGAGGAAATGTTATGGTGATTCATGGGTTTAGGATTATGATGAGTTGGAAATTAAATAGAAGAAGTTGAAGGTAATTAAAATTGGGTTTCGGTAGTAGATGGTGATGCATTGACCCCATGAATCTATGACATATAGGTATCCCAAATTAACTTGAGAACTTAGGTTGGCATCTTTAATTTTAGGGGAAATACATGAGAGACTAAAAATTGAAATAGATAAAATATTAGCATTACTAAAGCAAGCCTAGCAAGGAAACCATACCTCACCTTTTTTAGAGTGGACAATAAAGATTCTACTTCATCTGGATTAGGTTAACTGAGTACATGAAGAATAAATCTTTATCCATGTAAAATAAAATTCAAATACGTGTAAGGAAATTATTGATCAGATAAATATGAAAGTACTCAAGAAATATATAGCTAAAGAAGTACAATCAAGAGTGAAATATAGGAGATAAAGATAACTCAACTTGAAACTGTAAATCTACACTGATTTTAGATTGATGAATAGGATGGAAGACATATTATATAATGTATAAGCTCTTTGTCTGATTATGGAATATGATGATCTTTGGGTCAACAATCCTTAACGTCTTGATTATTTTAGTGTCACTTCTTATTCATTGCAGGTTGTGTTAGGTTCGTTGTAATTTTGTTTTATCACACATATACTTGAAAAAAAATCCTTGCTATCTACACAATACTTAAGTGCATATTATATGAATAAAAATATACATATTCTTGAGTCAAGATGACCTCAAAGGTCACTTTAATGTGATTATAACCAAGCGCTGCACTACATTTAAGACTCAATAAAATTTCTTCTGTGTGTGTGTGTAGAGAGAGAGAGAGATAAATAATGTCCCTAGATATAGGATTCCCTTGTGTTAGTCGCACAAAGAATAACGATTTAAAACTTTTTTCTACTAATGTAAAATGTTTCCTATTGAAATTATAATAGACCCCTCCTCTACAGCTAAGTATGTAGTACGCGAATGTATTCCTTGGTGTAGTTGATTTAATGAAATTAAGTTTAATATAATGATACTAAGGATCAAGTAAATATAATAGTATTCAATAAATATCAAGCTAAAGAATTACAAACAAGAGTGATATATATGGTGTAACGCCTTGATTTTTATAAGATAATATGATAATCTCTTTTCATGATGTTATAACTGTGGAAATGAGGATAATTATGTTAAGGATATGTCTTTTAACCTTAAAAAGGAGTGTGTTACTAATCTGGACCCTTGTTTACTGTAATTTGTTTACTTGGGATGGAGGTTGTTATAACTTCTATTTTGCAAGAGTGAGACAACATACTTGCTTATATGATTGATGAACTCTTATTGTTGATTGACAACACACCTTGAATCAATTCCATTGATCCAAGGTATGCTGTGGCCTTCTTTGATATCGCTTAATCGATTTATTTTTTATAAGGAATGAAGTCTGAACCAGACTGAAGGTCATTATAAATGTTACAGCACCTGATTTCAGGTATAAATATCTGATACCATGATGCCAAGGGAGAAAGGTTCAATTCCCAAACCACATACTCATAGTAACGCTAGACAACGTAAGACAATAAGAGCCTTGATGCAAGCGAACACAGGTATGTGTCGAACATAGGATGAAACGTCCTGCAATGTGCTGAAGATGAACGTAAGTTGTAAAACTTACTAAGGAGTTAAGACCTAACCTATGACCTAACAACTATCCTAGGTGGGTTTGATAAATTAAAAGGAATTTTAAATGTTGCAAATCCTAATGACTTGAGACCTAGGTGAAAAACCTAACTATGGACAATGCAACCTAAACTATTACTAACCTAAGAAGGGGACCTATGGACCCATGGGATAAAACAGATAAGATGGAAAGGTTAGAAATTGATTAAAGATAGTAAATTATGTCCTTGCAGTTTCAACACCAAGCTTGGCGGGAACATGGAAAAGTTGGAAGATATCCAACTAGATATGTAGCTAAGAAGGAATTACATGCAAAATTTTAAAAAGTAAATTCGCCAAACCTGAGTCGGCGGTGGCATGGAAATTAATGAAAAAAGCAATGCATTCAATGCATTAATGATCTTGGTCCTAGTGACCAGATCCCCTTGGAAAGAGGATAGAGGAAAATTTGATGGTCATTGTGTTCTTTCGGGTTTTGAGACTGCTCTGCATTTCTTTCATGGTTCTTTCGAACCTGCTATCATTTTGGTTATTGTTGTTGCTATTTGGAGTAGCCACGGCTATTTTTGAGCCTATGGAAGTTAAGAGATTATTGGGAGATCCTTGTTGTTGTCACCATGGAGAATAATAGCTCCTGTGGATGCAGTTTTCTTTAAGACACGAGGAAATTTACAGGCATGTTGAGTCCTTCTCCTTAAACCGTTTTGCTCTTGTTTAAGCATCTTCATTAAAACAACTCTGCTCTTATGATTGGGTGTTTTAGTTAAATGGAATTGTTGATAGTTTGAAGTGATTTTTTGGGTTGAATCGTTTTTCTTTTGGTGAATGCGTTTTGGGTATTTCTTTGCAAAAAGAGTAAGTGAAATGAATCTATCTTTGCTATACAAGTTTTGTTTTGACAGTGTTGGGTATTCGTTTCTACTACCCATTACGGATTCGAGTTAGTGAATGTACTAGCTGTGTGAGTATTGTTTCTGAGTTCTGTGCGTTCTTGTAAAGCAATGAAATGATAAAATGATTCAGTGTGACCTTTGGTTTGAGCTGTCATTATAAAACAAACACAACTTGGGTATTCTTTGCAAAATGAGTAAATGAAATGAGATCCGCCCTTGCTATATGAGCTTTGTTTTGACAGTGTTGGGTATTCATTTTTATTAACCATTATGGATTCGAGTTGGTGAATGTACCAATGATGTGAATAATGTTTTCTGAGTTTTATACATGTAAGTGATTTGGGTAAAGTCGTGATAATGCTGATGAACTATTGTGAGAGTTATTTTTCTAGCTGCCTTACATTGCATAGAAATTCGATTTTACCTGGGACAATAAATTCATTTCATTGTCTTACCCTTGCTGGTTAAAAACGATTCAGTATTTTTATGTGGGTTGAAGGTCGTGACTGGTTATTGGAGAAATAAATTATTTGAACACGGAACTTAGTTAATTGATGAGTGAGAAAATGTATTGTTATCTTTCTTTGAATCCTTTTGAAAAGTGCATATATAAATAACAGAGATGTTTTATTGAACTCCTTCAATGCATTCGATTGGAACTGAACTTGAGTAGATTCTTCTTTCTGGTTTAAAAAAAAAGTTTGCTAAAAACCGGGGGGGGGGTATATGTTCTTTACTTATTACAGTGAGAAGATGGTACATATATATATATATATATATATATATATATGTATACATATACATATATATAATATATATATGTATATATATATATATATATATATATATATGTATCTTGCTGTACTTTTTTACTCATTTCAGACCTAGTTGAGAATGACTGTTTTTAGCAAACTTGTATGTTTGTATATATATAGGTATATATGCAAATTGCAGTTTAAACCATTTTGTTGCTTGCATTAAAACTGAATCAGAATTGGAATTCTTCCTGGGTGTTGGAAAATGAATCCTCTTATTATTGTTACGGCGAAAAACATGAATTGTTGACTGTTGCACACTCTTACTTGTTTGTATTTGGATGAGAATGTCCGTGGGGTATAAAAATTAAAGGAAATGTTTTATTTTTAGGAACCGTTGATATTGAGACTCACGGTCTGATGCAAATGAATTCTAGTATACTTTCTGGAATGGTAGTTAGTAATTTTGAATACTGAAATATATTTATTGAGAAGGGATCCCACTATTGGATCAGGTATGTTCTAAATAGTTGATATTCGGTTAGACAGTGAGAAGAGGTAATATGATTCACCTTCTTTTCATTCAATTATTGATTTTATTTGCTCTCTCTCTGGCTGTTATCTTTGATTGATATCACTCCTTGTTTAAATTATTCAGTACAGTTATGATGAAAGGAAAGAGAGTATTGGATGGATAATTTGAAGTAATGATTTTTTTCTTCTCTTATACAGTTGAAATTCTATACTTGATATGGAATGAATTTTGTACTGCCATAGGCATAATTATCTGCATTTAATTGCTGTCTACTTTCTTTCTGATTTGAAGAAGTATTATGCTGTTTATTAAATTTTGAGATTTGAAACCAGTGTGTTCGTGGTGAATGACTACTTTTCTCTTCTGCATTTGATTGTTTGAAATTGAATAAGTGGTACGAAAGGGAAGTAGTTCTGTTGGAATTCTTATTTATAATATATCTCTTGAAATTTCAACTGTTAAAAAAAAGGGAATGGAACTGACAGCAAATACATTAGAAACAACATTATATACATATGTGTATTAGTTCTTACAGATGTTTTAATCTGGAACTACTTAGAGGAAATTACTTCTGTAGTAATTATTTGGAAGAAAGTTAGTAAATCTTTTTGTCTGATTGTGATGGTAATTAGATGATTGGGTTGTTAAGATGTTCATCCTTATCAGTACTTAATTCGTAGATGATGTCCATCTCAATTTATTAACGTTTCATAAAAGCAGAGTTCTTTTATTGAGACAGTTAATTAAGAGCACCTCATTTTAATGATAAGTGCTTAATATGCTCAGTTCGATGAACTGACCCGTGCAAGTAAATTTTGCAGATGGTTTCCTTGAGTAAAAATGAAGACATGTTGTTTTCTGATGCTTCTTCTAAGTAGCTAAGGATGGATCGTATCTGATAGTTTATTATTCCTCTACGAGGAAATGGGAAAGGAAGAATTTGCATTCTTCTTCCCTTATGTGTTGTAATGTTGTTTGATATAAATGAAGTTCAGTTGTATGGACTGATAAATTGTATAGATTTTAAATCTCAAGGATTGAATACAAGGAAAGGTGTGATATTTTAATGGTTATATCACTTTGAAACTGTTTGAATAAGATTGAGAATATAATATTATTCATTGATTTGGATTTATTCAAATGACAGTTGACAGATTTTTAGGGACATAATATCTATTCCTTACTTGGATGCAACTTTTAAGTTGGAATGTATAATTAATTCATACTTGGGTTAATGTGAATTTTAGATTGACATTGGAAACGGTTTAAGTGAACATGAACTCTTAAATGAACGATATTCGGAACTGGTTTATAAGCTAGTGAATATAAATAAAAGAGACAATTGAATCTTGTACTCTGATTTCGTTAATATCCTCGAGATGTTTGATCCAGAGGATATTCGATATGAAGAATTATATCTCCTCGTAACAAAACTTAACTGAAGTAAGGTTATAGTGATTAAATGAATACATTCATTTGGAATTAGGCCTCATTTAAATGGCGTCTGATAAGATGAAATTCTGATTTTAAATATAGTTGCAAATAAAACTTGGTTAAGATTAGTAAGTTGATCTTACTACGATAAGCTATAGTGGACTGTTAGTCTGAAGCTTAAATTAAAGAACCGAGATGGAAATATGCAATCCTTCGATATGGAGGAGTAAACGTATATTAAGCTACAAGACAATTTAAGTCTTTCTTAGCTATGCAACTGTAATGAACAGTGAGGTTAGAGGATCAGCACGGTTGCTAAAACCTATTCTTAAAATACTAAAGATAAGAATCTAATCACACTTAGGCTGGATGTGTATTCCTTGATGAGAGGATTCTGTAGGACCTTGACACACGCCAGCTGCAATCTGGTGTCTTCATGAAGGTGGGGCCTTCATGACGACACAATGTTGTGGCTGACATGTTATAACGCCCTCCCGAGTCAAATCATCAAGTTTACATAAGCTGGGACTAAGTTACTTTGATGAGGATAGGAATGTGACCGCATATACGGGGTGACTCCTGAGGACTAAAGGTAACTAGACACATATTATTGTCTAGGGTCGTTATGGTATGTCTACGTACCTTTAGTCACCGTGAGTGTCTTCCTATACTCTTTCATATTACTAGTTGGGGTTAGAGCTTAACCTTGGACAGAAGGACTGACAGGGGTCAGAAAAGACCATTCTAGATAACAGACGAAGTGAGGTGAAGGACGTATTCCATTGAGGCATATAACATCTGGGAATAAGATCATACAAAGCATGTGAAAATCTTTGGCCAAAGTATCGCAAGTTGCTGGTTGCGTTGTCCTAATCACCTAGTTTAAGAAGCAGGATATCAGATGAATATCAGTAACAGATATTCAGATAGGCCTCTTAAATGGAACACTTTGGTAATCGGAAACGGTAAAGAGAACCCTGTATACTTAGTATACAATGCATGGATTAACATGAAGGATCGGTAAGTCACCGAGTCATGAAATGAGAGATCGCTGAAACTCTGAGCCATAAAATGGGAGATTGGTAGTTCTTCGAGTCATTTACAGCATCATATGGTATCTGTTATATGATTGAATGGCAATGAATGTGTGTTCCATATTATAAATATGTGAACAGAGAACAATGGTTTTAAAAGTAATTGTGTGATCCAAATTACATTAATTGGACAGAGAACAATTATTAAAACTTGGTCGTGTGTTTTGAATTACATAATTCAGAACAGTGAACGTTATATATATAAATTTATTTTTTTCCTTGTTCTAGTGTCTTAAAATGGGGATGTTACATATGGTTCGTAGAGTGACTCATCTTGCATCTGTAGGATTGAACATATTTTGGACTAGAGATTGGTCTAGAATAGTAGATTCTTGGCTGTGAAATCTCTCTATCAGAAACTAGACTGCAACGATCTCAGGGACATAAGATCCTGGATGAGATAGGGCCACTTGGGCACTAGCATAAGATCTAGGTGTTGGTGTCTTTGAAAGGGATTCGGTCACAATTCTTTCTTTATTGCTTCTTTTCACTTCTTGCTCATTTGAGGTCACATCAAGTTCATTATACTGCTGATTCGTCACACCTCTACTTGAAAAAACCTACCTACTTACACAATACTCAAGCGCAAATTATCGTTGAATGGTAGTGAAGTTCCTTCCCAAACACCCTCGCCTTGAAGCTCTCATTTTCACACAAGAAGAGAGTGTGCTGGCCAAGGATGTTGAGTCTCACTTTACACCTTCTAATGACATTTGATTCAAAGTTTTGAAGACCTTTTGAACAGACCCATCTTGCATGCCATGACCCACATTAAGATATCTTAATAAGATGGGAATGAAAGGAGTGGGAAGAGTTAATTTCTAGTCTTAAAGGTGATCTTGGAGGTAAAGTTGGCTGCAATATGGCAATCAACACATACATGGAGGTTCTTGACAATTCCATTGGTTGTCCCCAGGGCATGACTTAACTATCAAAATGTAATTTCCAACTTCTCACTATGGTGGCAGAGGAATAATTCATTTATCTCTCATCGATTTCCTTACCATTTGAACCTCACCTAACTTATGCACTTATGCATAGATGTTTGATAGAAGAACATAAGTTGTAGCATTTTGACGATCCAACTCAAAAGAAGAGTTGTTGTAAATTATTGTAACTTTGTATTCTTATGTGCTCTACAGGGATACCAAACAAACACATCCACACAATCACCACATGTTTAATTGGTGTGTTGATGATAAAGTTTAGAGTTTCCTCAAGATAGCCAGCACAACAAAGAATGTAAACCGAGCAGAAATAATATTCAATTCTAGGTGGAATGCTATAAGCAACACTTATGTCATTGAAGTATTTACAACCCTTTTCCACTAAACTTGCAAGCTTGCATTTTAAATAAAACAAAAATGAAGCTTACATGGTCAGGGTGTGTTCCATTAGACCACATCTCTTTGATGCATTTTGCCGAACAATTACTTTCCTTGTGTAAGCTTCCCCATTTTGTGTACATGACTACCAGACACTTGCAACTATCTCTGACACTATTCCTCTAACCTTTATGCTTTGTTGGATGATCACACCCTGTTTGAGAGGTCCCACTTTGACGTAGGATGGGAGTATATGGCAAAGGAATTGTCTACCCTCTACTGAAAATGCACCACTAGGGTGCATCGCAGCCGGTGCATTTTACATGGACGACTGCGATGCACCCTAGTGGTGCATTTTCAGTGGAGGGTAGACATCACATGTAACAAAAGGCACGAGGCTCTACACCTACGAATGCACCGGTACATTTTACGTGGACGGCTGCGATGCACCCTACTGGTGCATTTTCAGTGGAGGGTAGACATCACATGTAACAAAGGGCACGAGGCTCTACACCTTAGAATGCATTTGCTTAAAAGTTTCAAAGCCTTTTCAGCCAAACCCGATTTGTACAAATCCTGCAGTCGAAGCTACGTACAAAAACACGTCTTTTAAGACATTCTATCAATAGTTCCCGTGCATGTTTATTCTTTCATAATTTACAAATGTCCTCCATATTTATGCTTTGACGGACGTCCATCGCCGTGTTCCAGAGCTCACTTTTTTGACACAGACTTGGAGTACGCGGGCAGGAGAAAACTGATCTGGTTGGAGATCTGTTTATAACAGAAGTGGACCGTGGAAAAGTGAGACTATTGCGTGGCCTGAGGAAACCCATATCTTCTGAACTGCCGGCCAAAAATCTTATCCCATCATCATCTTACAGTTTCCCGTCCACATTTACATAAATGTCTATCAACGCACCTGACCTTTCCAATTATTGTTAAGTTTTCAAAGTTGATTGGGTTTTAGCGTGATCATGGCCTGTACAATTATCCTTGGCGCAGATGATGGAGACTACCAACCCCCTAATATTGTAGCTCTCTGACATAATTAGCTCCCCATACCCTGCCACATGCCTCCATCATTTTTTTTATAAAATTATTATTTTGATTTTGTTTTGAGCAGGGCACTACACTATGAAACCTGACCTTAACATCGATAAGCCACTCTCCAAACATGGGAGATCGTCCAAATTGATTTCAATACTTTCTTGCAACAAAGTTTTCCGCTTTGCATATGACCCGGGTGAAATTAAAGGATTAAAATCAAGATAATGTCGTGGAAAAATCGTCCCTTCCGTGTAAAACAATGGTAATGTCGTATAAATTGGTCCGTGTTCACGAGAAATGCATAAAACATGTCAATGGAGACCAGTTTGGATGGTGGACATTTATTCGTATATGCGGTTACGAAATGGGCGCGATTTTTTGGTTTTCTCATTCGCCGAAATGCGAAGTGCTCTTCTAACGTGCTTCCCTATTTACTAGCAACCCAATGGGAATGCAAAACAGTATTAATCAACAACTCATCACAAAAGATATTATATGTGCTCTATATATATATCACGTCTTAAACTATAATAAAATGAGTGTCATGCCCTTATTAGAAATATCCCGACATCATCCTTATCATCCTAATCCTCACTCAAAACATCGAGGAATTGAGAGCTTAAGGCCTTTTCTACATCTCTCCAAGCACAAGAACATGATTGTGATCTATAGTTCCATAGTCACTTGTATGGGGTCTCTATCTCTACCTTAGATTGGTTTAGATATAAAACCATGTGCAAGCTTTCTCCCATGTAGACGTTGGGGCCTTCATGTTAAATCTACTTGACTCTCATCCCACTCATGAGGGTAACACAATTATGTTGTAGTTTTCATGGACAATAGTTCAAACAAATATATGTGAATCCCCCTGCAACATCATCAACTTGCTCTAACATCCCATTGATTACAACATCACTAGGGATGTTCCTTGTCAATTTAACTCACTAGTGAATTTGCATTCATTTACCTATGCATGTCGCCTTCAAAAACATGAAAACACGTTTACATATTCAACACCCCTTGATCAATATTTCTATAAATCCATCACATTAATTTGTTACAAGATGTAATATACAAAATCACACAATACTTACACTGGGAAATGTTCATGGCTACAAAATCATATGTGGGGAATCTCACTCGATTGCACCATCCCATCATGTGGATGGAAGAATATTTTCTTACCTCCTCCTTTAGGAGGTGCTCCACCTAATACCACCATTAGCTGTAGGTTGTGGTACATTCTACATCATCCATAACACCCACAACCATCACTAGGTCCACCTCATCTATTGGGATCTGGGGAAGAGCTTAGTTGGATTTGGTTCTAAACCGACTCACATGCCTTAATGTTATGTGTTTCGGTCTTCTCCACAATATATGGTGTTTGAGGTAAATCCTATAATAAGAAAAAAGCGTCCCATCACGCCCTCATAATGGTAAATCTCCCATACTTAGAGATGTCAATCCTCTAACCACATCATCTAACATATTTGTTGTAGCTCTATAGAATCATCTTCCCATCTCCTCAAGTATATGTACAGTTTCTATATAATCCCACATGGGGTCATCTTGTCCAATAAAGCCCGATATGATGTTAGTGCCCATGCATCGCCTCCTAGGGTATAACCCACCATGCTATAAATATATCTGTATGGTCCTAATCATCCCTTAGGTCTATAATTGGATGCACTATGGTAATATACTCATATGGCCATATGTGTTACAATGTTACCCATACCACGTGCAAGTTTCTATGTAAGGCTTAAGTGGGATAACATACACTGGCCCCCCAAGGATATCTAATGTTATCTCCATCTATGTCTTGACATATCTACCACATCCTATATGATATTGACACCCCCACTGCTATCCACTGTGACAAATTAAACGTGAATAACATTGTACTAAACTTCAACGTTCGTAAAATCTCAACTATTATGATAGAACTAAAGAAGATAATTGGCCCCTACAACGGCACCTTTCCCCAACTAAAGTTTCTTTCTTTGCACATATGATTATAACACATTGTTGGTAATAATTTTACCCTCTTCCTCTATCTGGAGCCTTATAATATGATATAAACCATTTTACTTGGTTAAGCTTTGGAACTTCGTTGTAAATACAATATTCTCTTATCCTACTATAAATATAGTTTCCACACATACAATCCTATTTTATTAGATATATATTTATTATATATGTAGTTATTTACACATTCAATCCTACTCTAATGGACAACCCCCTAATACATGATTTTTACAAATTTAATAGTATTCTATCAAAAATTGTATTATTTAAAAAATGTTGTTCCATTCAAAAAAATATTCAATCGTCATGTCAACAAAAATATATACTTCAATATTCAACCCCGCAACAGTCATGAATGTCCGAGGCACTAACTGTATCAATGACACTCCTAAGCACACCATCATGTCATCTAAAATCCTTCTATCCAAGTTTCTTAATTCAAAACATTGTTTGAATTGATGGACACAATTTAATAAGAACTTTTTTTCTACTTAATGTAAATGTTTCCTATGGAATATAATTATAATTGGTTGGTTTGCAGGATCCTCTTCTTTCTGTCTCTATTGGCATTTTGCTAGTATGCTGGGTGGTAGTGAATCGTGAGTATGATTTGTATTTGGCCGTTTGTTTGTGTGAGTTTTTTTTGATTTAATTGAAGTTAAGTTTTTAATATTAGTTAGTGATTTATTTTCTTATTTGAGGATCATATGTTGGAAAATAATTGTATCAATCTAATATTATGTCAAGCTTATAAGAATTTTACACAATTCATTAGGGAGTGATTATCATATGGTGTAAGAGACGGCCGATGAGTTTTTAGTAAGGTCCTAATGATGATAGATTCAAGTTTTTTTTTCTGTTTTTCATGATTGTTTGTATAACTTGTTTGGTGGAAATGAGTGATTGTGATTTATGGTGTAAGTCCGGATATTAATTCTTTTAACCTTAAAAAGGAATGTGGTTATCTATATATCTGAGACCCTTTGTTGTACTTCTTGTTTGTAATTTTGTTTTATCTTGGGGACGTATGTCTGAGGGTTTGGTTTATTAAGCGTGTGTTTTTTGGACAAAGTTATGAGAACAACAGTTATTCTTGCTTAATTATTGATTGATAAGAACTCTTATATATTTGCGTTGTATTTGTGGTGAGCATGCGTCAACCGATTTTTTTGTTGTTTGGTATGTTTGTGTGTTGATAATCCTCTGAATTCAAATTTAATCCATTGATCCATTGAGGTAGTCTGTGGTTGCAATTTTTTTTTTTTCGTTTCTGAATATCGCTTAATCGATATTGGGTTTTATTTTCTTATATAAGGAATTAAGTGCTGAAATCAGTTGTACTGAGAGGTCTTCTCTGATTAGATAATAGGTTACTACCTTGTAATCTATTTGACGTAATTTCAGGGTATAGAATACCGGGTACCGCTTGAGCGGTGTGTTTTTGCCGGTGCTCATTCGGTAGGTTGGTTTTTTGTGTGGGTTATAGATCTGGTGATGCTTGAATTGCCGAAGGGAAAAAGGTTGTTTCGATTTCCCGTGAACCACATATCTCGATGATGTAACGGCTTTAAAAAGACGAGCGTAAGAACAATAAGAGCGCTTGATAGCAAGCGACACAGTATCGTTGTCGAATGAACATAGGTACGATAACGTCCTTGCAATGGTGCTGAAGAATGAACGTAAGGTTGTAAAACTTACTAAGTAGTTAAGCCCTAACCTATGACCTACACTGACTTATTTTTCCTATTTTGTTGGGGTTGATTAAATTATAAAAGGAATTTTTTAAAAGATTGTTGTGAATCCTATGACTTGAGACCTAGTTTGATAGAAACGCTCACTAGTGGGATCAGATTGCAACTCTATTTAACTATTACTAACTTCCTATAGAAGTGGGACCTAGGGATCCATGGGATAAAACGGATTAAGAAGATAAGAGTTAAGAGAAAATTTGATTAAGGACATTAAATGATGTCCTTTTTTTTGTTTCTGCAGTTTCAAACGCTTGGTCGGGAAATGGATAAAGTGGAAGATATCAATCTTAGCTAGTAGCTAAGAAGGAATCAACATTGCAAAATTTTAAAATAGGAAATTAACCAAAACTTGGAGTTCAAGCGGTGTGCATGTGAAATTATGAAAAATCAATGCATTCAATGCTATTTAATGAGTGGTTCCTAGCGACCAGCCTCCCTTGGGAAAGAGGAATAGAGGAAAATTTGTTGGTCTCAGTGTGTTTCTTTCAGGTTTTTTGAGATCTGCTCTGATCATTTTCTTTCAATTGGTTCTTTGGAACTTGCTATCTTATTTGGTTTATTGTTGCTGGCTGTTTGTGAGTATCCGCACGGCTATTTTTGAGCCTTTGTGGAAGTTAAGAAGATTATTGGGAGATCCTTGCTGGATTGTCGCCATGTGAGAAGAATAGCTCCTGTGTGACGCAGTTTTATTTAGACATTTCGAGGAATTATTTACAGGCATGTTGAGCCCTTTCTTTCCTTAAACCGTTTTGCTCTTGTTTAAGCATCGCTTCATTATAAACAACGTCTGGCTCTTATGATGGGTGTTTTTTAGTTAAATGGAAATTGTTGATAGTTTGAAAGTGAATTTTCTGTGTTGAATCGTTTTTTCTTTTGGTGAATTTGCGTTTTTGGGTATTTCTTTTTGCAAAAAGAGTAAGTGAAATGAATCTGTTCTTTGCTATATCAGTTTTGTTTTGACAAGTTGTTTGGGTATTCGTTTCTACTACCCATACGGATCGCGAGTTAGTGAATGTACTAGCTGTTGTGAGTATTGTTTCTGAGTTCTGTGCGATCTTGTAAAGCATGAAATGATTAAATTGATTCAGTGTGACTCTTCTTTGATGCTGTTCATTAAAAAACACACACAACTTGGGTATTCCTTTGGCAAAATGAGTTAATGAAATGAGAATCTGTCCCTTTGCTGTATTGAGCTTGTGTTTGACAGTGTTGGGTATTGGTCGTTTTTAATTAACCATTATATGGATTTTCGAGTTGGTGAATGTACTTTAATATGTGAATAATGTTTTCTGAGTTTATACATGTAAGTGGATTTGGGTAAAGTCATGATAATGATGATGAATCTGTTGTGAGAGTTATTTTTCTAGCTGCTTTTATTCATTGCATAGTAAATTTTGATTTTACCCAGGACATACGTAATTCATTTCTTGTCTTACACTCTTTGTTGGTTAAAGAATGATTTTAGTATTTTTATGTGGGTGAAAAGGTCGGTGACTGCTTATTGGAGAAATAAAATTATTGAACACGAAACTTAGTTAATTGATGAGTGGAAGAAAATGTATTGTTATCTTTCTTTGAATCCTTTTGAAAAGTGCAATAATATAGAATATTACAGAGATGTTTTTTATTGAACTCCTTCAATAAATTCGATTGGAACTGAAACTTGAGTTAGATTCTTTCTTCTATTGTAAAAAAAATAGAGGGGGGGGTTCCTTTACTTATTAACAGTGAGAAAGATGGGTTATATATAATATATATTATATATATATATAATATATATATCTTGCTGTACTTTTTACTCATTCAGACCTAGTTGAAGAATGACTATTTTTAGCAAACGTGTATGTTTGTATATAGTATAGTATATATGCAAATTTAGTTTAGAACCCTTTGTACTTGCATTAAGAACTAAATTCAGAAAAATTGGAATTTCTTCCCTAGGGTGTTGAAAATGAAATCTCTTTAAATTATGTTACGTGTCGAAAAATACATGAATGTTGACTGTTCACACTCTTACTTGTTTGTATTTGGATGGGAAATTTCCGTGGGTAAGAAAAATTTAAGGAAATGTTTTTTTTTTTAGGCACCTGTGTTTTGATATTAAGGACTCAGGTCTGATGCAATATGAATTCTGTAAACTTATGGAATGGTAGTTAGGAATTTTGAATACTAATAATATATTTAATTCCAGAAGGGATCCCACTATTGGATCAAGTCTGTTCTATAATAGATTGAATATTCGGTTAGACAGTGAGAATGAGGTAATATGATTCGCCTTCTCTTCATTCGATTATTGATTTTATTTTTCTTCTCTCTCTTGGATGTTATGCATTGATTTGATATCTACTTCCTTGTTTTATATAATTATTCAACTACAATTTTATGATGAAAATGGAAAGAGAGTATTTGAATGGGATAATTTGAAGTAATGATTATTTCTTACTTATATTTACAATTGTTGAAATTTATATTACTTTGAATATGGAATATTGAATTTTGTACTGCCTATATGGCCTAATTAATCTGCATTTAATTTGCTATCTACTTGCTTTTCTGATTCGTAAGAAGGTATTATGCTGCTTATTAAATTTTGAGATTTGACACTTAGTGTGTTCCGTGGTGAATTTGACTACTTTTCTCTTCCTGCATTTGAATCTGTTTTGATATTGAATAAGTGTGTACGAAAAGGGAACGTATTTCCTGTTGGAATTCTTATTTTTAATATTTCTTGAAATTTCAACTGTTAGAACAAAAAGAGGAATGGAACTGATAGCAAATACATTAGAAACAACATTATATACATATGTGTATTAGTTCTTACAGATGTTTTAATCTGGAACTACTTAGAGGAAATTACTTCTGTAGTAATTATTTGGAAGAAGTTAGTAAATCTTTTTGTCTGATTGTGATGGTATTAGATGATTGGGTTGTTAAGATGTCATCCTTATCAGTACTTAATTCGTAGATGATGTCCATCTCAATTTATTAACGTTTCATAAAGCAGAGTTCTTTTATTGAGACAATTAATTAAGAGCACCTCATTTTAATGATAAGTGCTTAATATGCTCAGTTCGATGAACTAACCCGTGCAAGTAAATTTTGCAGATGGTTTCCTTGAGTAAAAATGAAGACATATTGTTTTTTTGATGCTTCTTCTAAGTAGCTAAGGATGGATCGTATCTGATAGTTTATTATTCCTCTACGAGGAAATGGAAAGGAAGAAGTTGCATCTTCTTCCCTTATGTGTTGTAATATTGTTTTGATATAAATGAAGTTCAGTTGTATGGACTGATAAATTGTATAGATTTTAAATCTCAAGGATTGAATACAAGGAAAGGTGTGATATTTTAATGGCTGTATCACTTTGAAACTGTTTGAATAAGATTGAGAATTTAATATCATTCATTGATTTGGATTTATTCAAATGCTAGTTGACAGATTTTTAGGGAGATAATATATGTTCCTTACTTGAATGCAACTTTTAAGTTGGAATGTATAATTAATTCATACTTAGGTTAATGTGAATTTTAGATTGACATTGGGAAAGGGTTTAAGTGAACATGAACTCTTAAATGAACCGATATTCGGAACTGGTGTATAAGCTAGTGAATATAAATAAAAGAGACAATTGAATCTTGTACTCTGATTTCGTTAATATCCTCGAGATGTTTGATCCAGAGGATATTTGATATGAAGAATTATATCTCCTCGTAACAAACCTTAACTGAAGTAAGGTTATAGTGATTAAATGAATACATTATTTGGAATTAGGCCTCATTTAAATGGCATCTGATAAGATGAAATTCTGATTTTAAATATAGTTGCAAATAAACACTTGGTTAAGATTAGTAAGTTGATCCTACTACGATAAGCTATAGTGGACTGTTAGTCTGAAGCTTAAATTAAAGAACCGAGATGGAAATATGCAATCCTTCGATATGGAGGAGTAAACATATATTAAGCTACAAGACAATTTAAGTCTTCTTAGCTATGCAACTGTAATGAACAGTGAGGTTAGAAGATCAGCACGGTTGGTGAAGCCTATTCTTAAAATACTTAAGATAAGAATCTAATCACACTCAGGCTGGATGTGTATTTCCTTGATGAGAGGAGTCCGTAGGACCTTGACACACGCCAGCTGCAATTTGGTGTCTTCATGAAGGTGGGGCCTTCATGACGACACAATGTTGTGGCTGACATGTTACAATGCCCTCCCGAGTCAAATCATCAAGTTTACATAGGCTGGGACCAAGTTACTTGGATGAGGATAGGAATGTGACCGCGTATACGGGGTGGCTCCTGAGGAATAAAGGTAACTAGACACATGTTGTTTTCTAGGGTCGACACGGTATGTCTGCGTGCCTTTAGTCACCGCGAGTGTCTTCCTATACTCTTTCATATTACTAGTTTGGGGTTAGAGCTTAACCTTGGACAGAAGGATTGACAGGGGTAAGAAAATACCATTCTAGATAACAGACGAAGTGAGGTGAAGGACGTATTCCATTGAGGCGTATAACGTCTAGGAATAAGATCATGCAAAGCATGTGAAAATCTTTGGCCAAAGTATCGCAGTTGCTGGTAGCGTTGTCCTATCACCTAGTTTAAGAAGCAGGATATCAGAAGAATATCAGTAACAAATATTAGATAGGCCTCTTAAATGAACACTTCGGTAATCAGAAACGGTAAAGAGAACCCTGTATACTTTAGTATACAATGCATGGATTAACATGAAGGATCGGTAAGTCACCGAGTCATGAAATGGGAGATCGTTGAAACTCCGAGCCATAAAATGGGAGATCGGTAGTTCTTCGAGTCATTTACAACATCATATGGTATCTGTATATGGTTGAATGGCAATGAATGTGTGTTCCATATTGTAAATATGCGAACAGAGAACATTGGTTTTAAAAGTAATTGTGTGATCCGAATTACATTAATTAGACAGAGAACAATTATTAAAACTTGGTCGTGTGTTTTGAATTACATGATTCAGAACAGTGAATGTTATATATATAAATTATTTTTTTCCTTGTTCTAGTGTCTTAAAATGGGGATGTTACATATGGTTTGTAGAATGAATCATCTTGCATCTGTAGGATTGAGCATATTTGGACTAGAGATTGGTCTAGAATAGTAGATCTTGGTTGTGAAATCTCTCTATCAGAAACTAGACTGCAACGATCTTAGGGACATAAGATCCTGGATGAGATAGGGCCACCTGGGCACTAGCATAAGATCTAGTTGTTGGTGTCTCTGAAAGGGATTCGGTCACAATTCTTTCTTTATCGCTTCTTTTCACTTCTTGCTCATTTGAGGTCACATCAAGTTCATTGTACTGCTGATTTGTCACACCGCTACTTGAAAAAACCTACCTACCTACACAATACTCAAGCACACATTATCGTTGAACGGTAGTGAAGTGCCTTCCCAAACACCCTCGCCTTGAAACTCTCATTTTCACCAAGAAGAGAGTGTGCTGGCCAAGGATGTTGAGTCTCACTTTACACCTTCTAATGACATTTGATTCAAAGTTTGAAGACCTTTTAAACAGACCCATCTTGCACGCCATGACCCACATTAAGATATCTTAATAAGATGGGACTGAAAGGAGTGGGAAGAGTTATTTTCTAGTCTTAAAGGTGATCTTGGAGATAAAGTTGGCTGCAATATGGCAGTCAACACATACATGGAGGTTCTTGACAATTCCATTGGTTGTCCCAGGGCATGACTTAACTATCAAAATGTAATTTCCAACTTCTCACTATGGTGGCAGAGGAATAATTCATTTATCTCTCATCGATTTCCTTACCATTTGAACCTCACCTGACTTATGCACTTATGCATAGATGTTTGACAGAAGAACATAAGTTGTAGCATTTTTGACGATCCAACTCAAAAGAAGAGTTGCTGTAAATTATTGTAACTTTGTATTCTTATGTGCTCTACAGGGATACCAAACAAACACATCCACACAATCACCACATGTTTAATTGGTGTGTTGATGATAAAGTTTAGAGCTTCCTCAAGATAGCCAGCACAACAAAGAATGTCAACCGAGCAGAAATAATATTCAATTCTAGGTGGAATGCTATAAGCAACACTTATGTCATTGAAGTATTTACAACCCTTTTCCACTAAACTTGCAAGCTTGCATTTTAAATAAAACAAAAATGAAGCTTACATGGTCAGGGTGTGTTCCATTAGACCACATCTCTTTGATGCATTTTGCCGAACAGTTACTTTCCTTGTGTAAGCTTCCCCATTTTGTGTACATGACTACCAGACACTTGCAACTATCTCTGACACTATCCTCTAACCTTTATGCTTTGTTGGATGATCACAACCTGTTCAAGAGGTCCCACTTTGACGCAGGATGGGAGTATATGGCAAAGGAATTGTCTACCCTCCACTGAAAATGCACCACTAGGGTGCATCGCAACCGTCCATATAAAATGCACCGGTGCATTTTATATGGACGGCTGCGATGCACCCTAGTGGTGCATTTTCAGTGGAGGGTAGACATCACATGTAAGAAAAGGCACGAGGCTCTACACCTACGAATGCACCGGTGCATTTTACATAGACGGCTGCGATGCACCCTAGTGATGCATTTTCAGTGAAGGATAGACATAGCATGTAACAAAGGGCAAGAGGCTCTACACCTACGTATGCATTTGCTTAAAAGTTTCAAAGCCTTTTCAGCCAAACCCGATTTGTACAAATCCTGCAGTCGAAGCTACGTACAAAAACATGTCTTTTAAGACATTCTATCAATAGTTCCCGTGCATGTTTATTCTTTCATAATTTACAAATGTCCTCCATATTTATGCTTTGACGGATGTCCATAGTCCGTGTTCCAGAGCTCACTTTTTTGACACAGACTTGGAGTACGCGGGCAGGAGAAAACTGATCTGGTTGGAGATCTGTTTATAACAGAAGTGGACCGTGGAAAAGTGAGACTATTGCGTGGCCTGAGGAAACCCATATCTTCTGAACTGTCGGCCAAAAATCTTATCCCATCATCATCTTACAGTTTCCCGTCCACATTTATATAAATGTCTATCAACGCACCGGACCTTTCCAATTATTGTTAAGTTTTCAAAGTTGATTGGGTTTTAGCGTGATCATGGCCTGTATAATTATCCTTGGTGCAGATGATGGAGACTGCCACACGCAACCCCCTAATATTGTAGCTCTCTGACATAATTAGCTCCCCATACCCTGCCACATGCCTACATCATTTTTTTTATAAAAATTATTATTTTGATTTTGTTTTGAGCAGGGCACTACACTATGAAACTAGACCTTAACATCGATAAGCCACTCTCTAAACAAGGGAGATCGTCCAAATTGATTTCAATACTTTCTTTCAACAAAGTTTTCCGCGTTGCATATGACCCGAGTGAAATTAAAGGATTAAAATCAAGATAATGTCATGGAAAAATCGTCCCTTCCGTGTAAAACAATGGTAATGTCATATAAATTGGTCCGTGTTCACGACAAACGCATAAAACATGTCAATGGAAACCAGTCTGGATGGTGGACATTTATTCGTATATGCGGTTACGAAATGGGCGCGATTTGTTGGTTTTCTCATTCGACGAAATGCGAAGTGCTCTTCTAACGTGCTTCCCTATTTACTAGCAACCCAATGGGAATGCAAAACAATATTAATCAAGAACTCATCACAAAAAGATATTATATGTGCTATATATATATAATATGTATATATATGTATGTATGTATGTATATATATATATACATACATACATATATATATATGTATATATGTATACATACATATATGTATGTATATATATATATACATATATGTATGTATATATATATAATAAAATGAGTGTCATGCCATTATTAAAAATATCCCGACATCATCCTTATCATCCTAATCCTCACTCAAAACATCGAGGAATTGAGAGCTTAAGGCCTTTTCTACATCTCTCCAAACATAAGAACATGATTGTGATGTATAGTTCCATAGTCACTTGTATGGGGTCTCTATCTCTACCTTAGATTGGTTTAGATATAAAACCACGTGCAAGCTTTCTCCCATGTGGATGTTGGGGCCTTCATGTTAAATCTACTTGAATCTCATCCCACTCATGAGGTAACACAATTATGTTGTAGTTTTCATGGACAATAGTTCAAACAAATATATGTGAATCCCCCTATGACATCATCAACTTACTCTAACATCCTATTGATTACAACATCACTAGGGATGTTCCTTGTCAATTTACTCACTAGTGAATTTGCATTCATTTACCTATACATGTCGCCTTCAAAAACATGAAAACACATTTACATATTCAACACCCCCTTGATCAATATTTTCTAAATCCATAACATTAATTTGTTACAAGATGTAATATACAAAATCACACAATACTTACACTAGGAAATGTTCATGGCTACAAAATCATATGTGGGGAATCTCACTTGATTGCACCATCCCATCATGTGGATGGAAGAATATTTTCTTTACCTCCTCCTCTAGGAGGTGCTCCACCTAATACCACCATTAGCTGTAGGTTGTGGTACATTCTACATCATCCATAACACCCACAACCATCACTAGGTCCACCTCATCTATCGGGATCTGGGGAAGAGCTTAGTTGGATTTGGTTCTAACCGACTCACATGCCTTAATGTTATGTGTTTCGGTCTTCTCCACATATATGGTGTTTGAGGGTAAATCCTATAATAAGAAAAAGCATCCCATCACGCGCTCATAATGGTAAATCTCCCATACTTAGAGATGTCAATTCTCTAACCACATCATCTAACATATTTGTTGTAGCTCTATAGAATCATCTTCCCATCTCCTCAAGTATATGTACAGTTTCTATATAATCCCACACAGGGTCATCTTGTCCAATAAAGCCCGATATGATGTAGTGCCCATGCATCGCCTCCTAGGTATAACCCACCATGCTATAAATATATCTGTATGGTCCTAATCATCCCTTAGGCCTATAATTGGATGCACTATGGTAATATACTCATATGGCCATATGTGTTACAATGTTACCCATACCATGTGCAAGTTTCTATGTAAGGCTTAAGTGGGATAACATACACTGGCCCCCCAAGGATATCTAATGTTATCTCCATCTATGTCTTGACATATCTACCACATCCTATATGATATTGACACCCCACTACTATCCACTGTGACAAATTACGTGAATAACATTGTACTAAACTTCAACGTTCGTAAAATATCAACTATTATGATAGAAATAAAGAAGATAATTGGCCCTACAAGGGCACCTTTCCCCAACTAAAGTTTTCTTTCTTTGCACATATGATATAACACATTTGTTGGTAATAATTTTACCCTCTCTTCCTCTATCTGGAGCCTTATAATATGATATAAACCATTTTCCTTAGTTAAGCTTTGGAACTTCATTGTAAATACAATATTCTCTTATCCTACTATAAATATAGTTTCCACACATACAATCCTATTTTATTAGATATAATATTTATTATATATGTAGTTATTTACACATTCAATCCTACTCTAATGGACAACCCCTAATACATGATTTTTACAAATTTAATAGTATTCTATCAAACATTGTCTTTATTTAATACTTTGTTCCATTTCAAAAACTATTCAATCTCTCATTGTTACCACAAATATATACTTCACATATTCAACCCAGCACATTCATGTTGTCTAGTCACTAATTGTATCAATGACACTCCTAAGCACCATAATGTCACTCTAACTCCTATATCCAAAGTTTCTTAATCTCAACACATTGTTTGAATTCAATGACACAATTCAAATCCATACCAAAATTTACCTTTGTGTCAATTGTTTATATTTTATATCATCCCTTTCCTCGAAAGGGGGAAAATTATATGGTCTAGCTATGGAAGACCATCTTCTCATGTATAAATCAATACACAATCCTAAGGACAAAATGGTCAAGTCTAGATACAAACACGCATGAATTCTATGTTACTAAAATATAAATGAACACACGATTGTATTTATTACAAATGTAGGGGGTATAAAATTATCATAATTACACAAATTATTAATACTACAATTCCTATAGCACACCTATATAATGCATGGTGATACATGTGTAGTGTTTTTCAAACTTTTTTAGACCAATATCCATTTGTAGTAATGTTCTCTCATTATGTGCGAAACATTATTTTGGGAAACTGAAGCTCTTCTCTTGGTATCGAGAAACCCAATTCCTACCTAGTTATCAAACAAATATTAGGGATTGATTACCCCTGATTATTTCAGAATGCCATTTAAAATATCCACATCTCTAAACACAAAACTTCTTTGTATTACAACCTTTAGTTCTTACAACCAACTACTCTTTATCTCCATGTGGGTCTCATTGGTGGCCCATGTTGTTTTTCGCATGTTGGTTACTTTATAATAATCCCTAATAACATTATATTCTCAACAATACTATCATATACATTCCTCTTCCTTAAAACTAGTAAAACATTCTCACTAGCATAAAGGGTTGCACAAAATCTATTTTAAATTATGCTTTTTGGAAACTTTATATATGTAAACCTTGAACAATCAAACTAGGCCTTATTGGCACAAGTTCTTATTAATTCACTTTTGCATTGCTTCATTTGTGACTTACTTGATGGTTCCTTATGTTTTTATGATGTGTCACAAATATCTTTAGCCTTTGCAATTATTTTTTTGTTTTAACGAATTTAGTCTAGGATCATACAAATTATTCAAGACTGTTGTATGGTCCTTGGTGACATGTATGGTCTTGACCCTTTTAGTTTTTGGGTCTTTTCTTCCCATTGGATCTCTTCATTACTCCTTTCTCTTTCACTTCTTATGTTTTTGGTTGACATTGCGTACCACTAAGATTCAAATTCCTAAGTGATAGTTTTATGTGAGTATAATTTAATTTGGGTACACTCATAATTCTTCACCTTGTCTAGATCTAACAATGAGACAGTTAGAGTCCAACCTAAGCCAACTAAGTCACCTCTTAAACCCTAGTTGTACTTCTATTTTCCTTATCAATTTGACATGCCTTGGAAATAACTTACTTTACATTTTGTAAATGTAAATGATTGGAATTTGAATTATTCATTTCCCTATAGCATATATTCAATCCTATTTAAATTAATTAGATTAATATCTTGTAATTAATATAACGTTATTACAACTAGGAAGATTTGGGTAATGGTTAAAAAAACCACACCAAAGTCTATGAGATATCATTTATGGTGAAAGATTGTAATAAAGTCTATAAATCTATTTTCTACCCTACCTTATTTTATTTCATTTAGTGTACTCCTATATTATCCAATTTAGTATTTTTGGGACTTTAGTTTAAAATGTTATTCAATTGAGGTGATGTAAATATATCAATTGGTTAGGTATACACATATGTTCCCCTCTATAATGATGAATTTCACATCACTTTGTTGGGTCTATTCATAATAGTCTATGTAGGAGAGTTGAAAAATGCATCTCTTGCCTTGTTTTTCCTTTCAGGTAATCCTATAATGAGAGGGATAAAGTCTAGTCAATCCTCTAGTTCTTGGTTCTTGTTCATATTTTCATGAGCATAAACCTCTCATCAACACATCCCAAGTTTTATGATTGTCGTGGGCTTTAGACCTTTAAACACTTGTTTTAGACTTGAGTATGTGGTTGAGAAGCCTATTAATGGACTCAAAACCTATTTACATCCTTCCATTACTAACCCATCAAATAGAGAATGGATTTGATTGAGAACTTGACTGAATATAGATATATATTTTACTTTGAAATGGGTTCAAAGCTACCATTGTTTTTTAGGTTCATAAAGATAACAATGTTTTTTTAAGCATATATATATATATATATATATATATATATATATATATATATATTTCTCAATAGATTTTTACTAATAAGAAATATTTTGTTGTTATTGATGCCTTCTTTTAGATTCAAGTATAGGAAAAGAATGATATGTTAGAATTTACATTTACACCTAGGCTTCTCAACATTAGGGGAGTACTCCTTAAACCATGAGAGGAGTACTGCTAGGCATCTCACCAACACAACATGATTCTCCTAAACCACCTCTTTGGTTGTTGCACATCAGATCCCATAGTAATTTCTTCTCTTATCCTCCTCAAGGGTAGTAGGAGGGGGATATGGATTTTTATTTTGAAAGAAACTTTTATCACTTCTCCTTTTTGTTGGAGTTTAGAAACATGGGACTCAGTTAGCATTAGATTTCTTTCTCCTCTATGTCATTGGATAGATGCTTCTTGTATAATTGGTTTTTCAAGATGTGGATCAAGATGGATAGGTTGCACTAGATATTTCGTTGAGGTATCCATCCTCTTCGGTTTTTATGCCTTCGTAGAATGATCTACTACCTCCATCTCTAGTTCTTGGCGTTGTTGTATGTGCATTAGCTCTTGGTTTTTGTTAGTTTAGTTTTTTGTAAGACTAGTAAAAATATCTTAAATACATTCTTCTGAGAAATGTGATCTATAGATATTAATATCAAGGATCTTGTTTTGGATTCTACACATATCACATTAATTAATAATTTTTATTTTTATTAGATAAGATAAAAAAATTAGATTTTGAAGGGATCGAGAACCCTGTACAAACTAAAAGATAGGCATCAAGGTATAGAGGTGGAACAAAAAGGAACAAGGCCTAACCAAGCTTAAGATGAAACAAGTAGACAAACCACAACCCCAAAGAAGGATCCACCGACAGAAGAAAGGTCCCCAAAATAGGAAAGTCAAAGAGACTTGTCAATCAAAAAAGGAGCAAGACTAACTACCTTGGTACATCCCTCTTTGGGATCTAAGGCTCATCTTTTTAGGAGAACTTGCACTCTTTCCTTTCTTTTTGTTGTTTACTACCTTCCAACCATTGCCCACGTTAGGATTCACATTCTCATATGGGTGGATAGGTAGCTGAATTTCAAGAACCTCCTTGTTTTTAGTATTTTAATTCCTCTTGAGACTCAAAGATTTGGGAGACGAGGCCCCACCCTTGCCCACCATAAGATTTGAATTCTTATCCAAACTAGTGGGGGAAATGGAAACCTCACACAAATTCTCCTCTTATTTATCCTTAAGACTTTCTAACTCATTTTTTGTATCATTGTCCTCAAGTACATAAACAACAAGATTATTCAGATTAAAATATTTCCACCAGGAAACCCATCCTTTAATTTTTTTTTAAACCATTTGACAATTAGAAGCTAGATGTCCTAGAGAAAAGCAAGTTCTGCATGTAAATGGGAACCCTTAATAATCTAAATTTTGTGTCCATATTGAGTCCTTGACATTGAGTTCCATAGTGGCTGGAAAGTCAGCAGTTATGTCCATATCCACCAGTATTCGGGCATAAGTGGTGTGATCAAAGGCATCGGTTTTGGGGTTAATAGATAAGAATTTACCCAACACGTCACCCATAGATCTGAAGAAATCCTCACTCCAAAAGTGCAGGGGAAGATAGGGTAACCTCATCCATACTAGTATGGAATTAAATGTTTCAGTTGAGGGATTAAACTGATGAAACCACGGCTTCATGAGAAGGAGATGTGATTGGAATTCCCAATTTTTTTTCTGGAAAATAATCTCCTTATTAGAGGAACTATCAAAAACTACTACAAAAATGCCATGAGTAGAAAGATAACTATTTTCTTTACTTTCAATGAGGGGGTGCCATTGTTCAGAAATATAATTGTTTAGAGTAGGGAGCTCAAGGGAGCCATTACTGAACCTGTAAATCGAAGCCCTCTTTTGAAAATATTCAATAGTCTTAGTAACCTCGTCTCCAAAGGAAACATTAGGTGTTTGTTTAGCATAGGCCATAGGTTTAGTAGGAGGCCTACACATATATTTGGTTGTAGTCAAGAAGGATTTTTTCCCAACTGAGCCCCCCTTGATAGGACCAGTACTAGTTGTTCTACCTCCGCCACCCACCATCAAGGCCTCACCCAAAACAATACCCCTGAGTATGCCAACAACAGCCTCGACACTAGCACACAGGGCCTAGGGAAAAAAGGAGTGCGAAGACAAGAAAAACACAACCCACTATTCTACCCCAAAATGCCGAACACAAGGGAACTTGGTATAACCCAATCATTGATTTGAGAAATACCAGTCACGGCTGGGGAAGAAAATGACATCCCCTACTCCAAAACCGACTGAAAATGTCTACCACCATCATTCCCATCCGTCGGCTGAACAGTGATACCACAGAGTTCACCCCCACCCAAACTACCAGCCGAGCCATTCAATCCGCTAGTGGCCGAGTTTGAGTTTACACTAGGAAGCCTCCTATGAGCACCCACCACTTCCCATGCAGAAGTAGAGTCGTCGCTAAGGAGGCTACGTTTAGGGAAAAGAACGAGAATAACATTGAATTTCTCCATAGGACCCAAATGATTTATTATTATTTTTAATTAATAATTTTATTACATTCTCTTCATAATTCACAAAAATATATTTAAAAAAAAGGCCACAAACTCTATCATATGATTAATATATAATTTTTTATTTCTTCTCAAAGTTTTAAAAACTATTAAATGAATGTTAAATGGATGTCATATTTAATGTATAGAAAAAAATTACATTATCACAATATTATTTCCCATCCATTAATACATTACCTTTGGAGAATGGGCGAGAAGGAGACTGGGTGGGAAGGAGATTTTGAATTTTTTCTTAGTCAGGATTGTTGCTTGGATCATGTGGATGCTGTAGCTACTGGAAAACCCCTCTCATGGGGGTGAACAAATATGTAATCAAAATAAGGAAGCCCTCATTCCTTTCTCTCCTTCATGGAAGGATGTTGCTCTAGTTCTGCAGGTCCCTGATGAGGTTCTGAACCAGGTTTAGAGGAGATACAAATCTACCTTGGTAGGTTATTTCTCTGGCTTAAGACCCAACATTGATTGTGTTAGAGCTTGGTCTAGGAGAAAATGGAGGATTTCTAGGAATTTGGACATTGTGGCACTTTCAAACAGTTACTTCTTGTTTATTTTTTTGCTTGAAGAAGATATATTGAATGTGCTTCAAGGGAAACCTTAGGTTTATGGAAAAAAGGTATTGTCTCTCTGTAGATGGTTTCCTGGTTACCCTGTTAGGGCTCCCGCTATCTTTTCTGTGTGGGTTAGATTTCTGGCCCTTCCCCTGGAATTCTAGGAACTATATTTATTTTGGGCATTTCCAAGGCTCAGGGTAGTTTTATTGTTGTGAATTGAATGACTATGGCCCATACTAGACTTATCTTTTCTAGAATTTGTGTTAATTCTCCATAGGGAAGGACTTTTCCCTCCTCTATCCTCCTTTCCTCAAATTTAGGTCTTTGGAATAGTCGTTAGTGTACGAATAATCGCCTATTTTTTTGCTCTTATTTCAAGACTGTGGGACATGGTGATATGGGTTGCTCAACTTAGTCTCAAATCTGGAGTAGGAAATATGTGCTTGTTTTGGGCAATGATACTTTGTCAAAGATTAAGCTTGATGTAATCTTTCCCCATATGGATCCATCGGTTAATAGGTCAGGTTCTCAGTCAGCGTCCTTTGGCTCTGGCGCAACAGTTGTGGTGGATGTACAGGTGGAGTGGATGGCAAGTCAGGTGGATTTGCTGGGTGCTAAGGATGTGGTGATTCTTGAGCAGTTGGAGGTTGGAGTTTTGGATGATTTTGTGGAGCAGAAGGAGGCTCAGCCTAAGGCTATTCAAGATTTTCTTGGAAATAAGGCTTCCCACATCGTCTCTATCCCCTTGGTTGCTTCTTTAGATTTGTCTTTTGGCACGGTTATGGAGGAGTATTTTAAAGAAATAAGATGGAGAAATGTTGCTGAAATAACCTTTTCCTTGGGAATTTTTGATGTTTAGCGTAAAGATTCATGGGTTTTTCTAGCCTCTCCAGTTGAAAGGAATATTAATAATTGTCTAAATCAAGAGGTAGTCATTGAAAATGACAATGAAGGCTTGCTTTATGATGAGGTAGATGATGGAGGAAGTTTTGTAGATGAAGAGGATACCGATGGAGGTATTGAAAGCCTGTATTCTGGTAAGATCAAAAAATTTCTAAACATGGATGAACTAGGGCTTGATTTAGATTCAAAGGTGGAGGGTTTTGGGGATAAAGCTACATGTGACCCCAATAAACTCAAAGTTTTGGATTTCTGGGAAGGTACGCATTACAATAATTACATTTTTAACACCTTTAGTTTCATAAATCATGATGATTACATTAATCACACTATGGAGGAAGAGGTATGGAACAAAGTTCTTTCAAGAAAATCGAAATGGTCTTCTATTCCTCAGGGGCTAGTTGCCCCTTCTTGTTTGTGGCCTATTTGCTAGTTTCTTTTTGGGCTTCATTTCGGGTTAAGTTGTTTTAACCTCTTTGTTTTCCCTCTTCCTCTTTTTGTTTATGTTTGGTTTCTCTCATGATGTATCTGGTGTTAAAAGGCCTCTGGGAGCCATAATCCTTTCTTATTACCCTATCTAATAAAAAAATAATCACATTTCAAACTGCCGTATGTTTAACCAATCATTATAATTTTGAAATGTGAATACCAAACTAAAATATTTTTATTTTTAACCATTTATGTATGTTAATTTTATTTTATAGCATTTGCGTATATATATATATGTGTATAGAATTAATTAACATGTTCAATCACTATAAAATCTTCCCAAAATAATGAGAAATAAAGACTTGTTCCATGCATGTGCTATTTTTCTAACTAATTTTACAAGATGATATGTAATAACGTATATAACTCTTTGTGCTATACCACATGAGAAAGAAAATACTCCCCCAATTATCTCACCAGAGGGCCAAATTACAATGGAAGACTCTTTCATACAGTACATTGATTATTCAAAATTTTAAAAACCAAAAGATTAGGTAGCCAAAATTCTATGATGTAGTGAAATTTTTTTTTTGCAGTGTAGTGAGGAGCAAAAAAAAAAATGTTACAATGGCCTTGAACAATGGTTGTTTATGAATTCAGTGACCATCACCTTAATCTTACTATGGTAATGGTTGTGGGCATCATCTTTGACTTTAGAAAATGGATCCCTATAGCTTCTGGTGATGCCTTTGTTAATACTATTGAACATCTTTGCCACTTCATTGTTTCTTCGGAAGTAGCTCTTGATAATTATAGATTTCATGATAATTTTGGCTCAAACCATGTGAATTTGCGTGATCTTTAGGAATATCCCACAATGGGTATGCAATATAGTATTTTAAGAAATGATTTTTATGCCTATATAATTAAGTTTCGTCATATGGTAAACAATAAGTGATAAAGGTCCTCTGCATAATAGTGAAGTCATTGAAACGATTACAACTACTCATGTCAAGTAGCCCAGGGCAAACACTTCTGTGTATTGGTAAACAACCAAGTTTTCTTGTTTTCTATGTTGAAACTTTGTTGATAAGACCTTATTGTGTCATGTAAGATGTTTTGGAGATCTGATTGGCTTTGAAGGCACTTTGTGAAGTTCTTCAAAAAATATTTGGGTCTCTCTTTTAACTCCAAA
Organism: Taxus chinensis; assembly: GCA_019776745.2. NCBI lineage: Eukaryota > Viridiplantae > Streptophyta > Pinopsida > Cupressales > Taxaceae > Taxus > Taxus chinensis. The sequence goes on along the minus strand of CM034155.1, from coordinate 606,808,739 downwards.
ATGGTAAACATGGCCTTGATGGAAAAACTTTGACAAGTTTAGTAAAGGGTTGTAAATCCTCTCTCTTAAACTTGTGTGGTGGAACTCTTAGTTGTATGAATTATTTTTGTTTTCCAATCGTGAACTCATGGCTGAAATTGGGGAAACGATAAAAATTAAAATAAAGGTTGGAATACTTATTGTTAACTGGTTGGTAACATGCTATACGTGATTTATTGATAACTATTATTTATTGAGAATGATTGAAATTCATGTCAACATTTTATGTTGACTCAAATCCTAATAGGGTTTTATAAGTGTTTGTGGAAATATGAAGAAGTGAAGCTTTTTTATTTAAATATTCTTTTGTGAAAAGAAGAGAGGATATTAATGAAAATTCATTCATTAATAGTTTTGTTTTGTTTTGCAACATTAATGTTACTTATCACTGGGGAAAGAAATAATTAAATTAGTATGTGCAAATTGTAAAACTTGGTTCTCTATATAATTGTTTGAGTTGATTTGTTATCCCTTTATGGGCCTACTGAAAAAGATTGAATAATATTTTTTTGACTATATTCTAAATCTCATCTTGAATTTTTTGATATATCTACATTATGGGTACTGGCAGAACGTTTATGAGCCCTTGTGATATATATATATATATATATATATATGTATGTATGAATAAGTAAGTAATTAAGTATTATTACAGGCTGAATGTGTATAGATTCTCAAAATAGGACTTATTCTTATTTGTACAAGTTTATTAATAACTGTTGAAGAGATATATAAGTCTAGGATCTGCATCATTGATAAGTCTCATTTTGGGCATCTAGTTATAGTATAAAAAAAGGTTTCTTGAAAGATTCTAATGGTTTTTCGGGCTGTAGGCTTGTAAGACCTATCCTAAAGCATGTCACCTATATTTTCTAACATAATGAATATATACATAGTTATAGTACTTGATAATCTGGTATTAAAGAGTATTAGGCTAATATTGAGCTCCATAATTAAGAGGATATACTAGTAACCAACAAGTAAAGTTTTTTGTCAAGAATTATAACATGTTATGGTTATATGTTGGTTTGTTATGATCAATGGAAAATGGAATGTGAATATAGTTCTTTGTTTTACTTTGTGCATGATTTGATGTTATGTTGCTCGATAACACAAAAGGGTTAATATCATTAAGATGACATACCATATATGAATTGTTATGTGTATATTTCTATTGTGTTGTATTTGAAGTTCTTATGAGTTAAGATTTCTCTTTTTAAACTTTAAGTAAAAATTGAGATATAAATGATAGGCATTGTGGGTTTAATTTCCCACCGTTGTGGATGGTTAAACTAAGAGCTTGTATTAGTTAAGTAATAATTATTAAAAAAAATTGGGGGTTTTTCCCACATATGGATTTGGACTGTCTCAAATTTCTAAATGGAAACAAATTGGGAAATTTTACCTTATTTTCATAAAGTAATACTTTGGTAATGATATGGAATAAGCATTAGAAGGTAAATGTTAGTTAGAAAATAAAAACTTCTATATAAATTATTATGGGTCTTCCTAGAATCACTACTAGGAAATATGGAAATATTACCCTCATTCCATTAAGAGAACATTAATGGTTAGTATGTTAAATAAACATTAAAGTATATTTCTTAGAAATATGGTAGTCCTAGTTTTGAATCTTAAATGAAATGGTAAAAGAAAATTATAGCAATAGACAACATGATGTTAAGTTGAGAACTCATTAGATGGAAAAATGTTGTTCCCATAATTATAAATCAAAAGGAAAGATGAAATGAATTACTGATTACATGTTGAACAAAAGTCATAATAATTTTATAAGAAAGATTAATTGGTCAAGTACTTTCTTTAAAAGAACATGGAAATGCTAGGAATAAGAAATGCAGGATTAAGTATCCCTAGCGTCTTCATGAAGGAATGTTTAATGAAATGATAATCATATAAATGAAGATTGTATCTACAAAAACTATGGTTGATCCTTGACAATATTTCTGAAGTTGAGGGAATTAATTAAGTTAATCTAAAAAATGAGGAAAATAATTTTCTTGCAATATTTGGTGTTCTCCTTGCTCCAAAGAATCAATATTCCAAAATTTAATTATGAGACAAATCTAGGAATAAGTAAGTTATGGCTAATATAACTCCTTGTGAACTCGAGTTCAGTAAAATGAAAGAAAACAATTGTTGTGATATTGGTTATGCACTATTTTATAGTGACAAGCTTAGATATAAATGGAATTCATCTTTATAAACCTTGTAAATACTTGTAATAGTTAAGTCTAAATAATTGAAAAAACTATTTTGGTGTCAACTTAGTAAATGTTAAATTAATAAAGTTACGAACATAACCATGATTCATCATGACATGACCTAACACAATTATTAGGGAATGGAATGAGGATTTTGGGTTACAATAAAATTAAATGGCAACTATATGCCTCGCCAATAAGGTAAGAATGAGGTATGAACATAATAATGAGAATTGAAGAAATGTTGATAACTTGTAATATTGAGTAGTGATGTTCCTTTTCGTCAGAACTTGTAAGTTGAATTGTTAGTGATACTAGATACTTTAGTTTCAGTGATTAAATGATATGAACCTTATAGAAGAAATAAGTATGAACATCATTATGTAAGACTTGATATGGATCTAATGGGAAAAAATGGAAAAAATGAATTAACTAAATTAGTATGAAAATATTATCATCACTAAATTATTACGTCAATAAAACCAAAAGATGATATCTAGTGTTTATGTACATGGATTTTACATTAATGAATTAGTGAGTAGTTAATGATGCACTTACGTCAAACCGATAACAAGGTTATGAGGTGGAATCAACTGCGGCCTGCATGAACAGATAAGTAGTACTTATCTTCATGTAGGAAAATGAATTAGATGTATCTTTTAGGAACTTGAGGACTGGGTCACTACATTGGAAACAAGAAAGAAAAAAGTCCTCAGCATTATTTTATATGGGAAACCATCTTCTTTCGGATTTGGTTATTTCTCTCTCAGGCTCAAAACTTTACACTAAACACATCCTTGAAAATTTTGTAGTCTCTAGAAATCAAAAATTAGGAGGGAGGGGGGCAACAAATGATCACATAACTATTCTTCGCATGTGAACCATCGATCATACATGAAGCCCTGATTAATAGATTTTATAGCTACTCTGTATACAATGTATAATTATTACATATTTTTAAGTACTCCCCCTAAAGAAAAATTGGAATAATTTTTTTTTATTGAAAACACAAGTTGGAATTTTTAAAATATGATATATTCTATACTTTCAGGTACATATAAAACTATGAGTAATAGTTACAATGTTAGATGTAAAGTATAATTTTTATAATATATATTTAGAAATATTATATTAGGATTTAAGTGTCGATGTATTATGATTAATTCAATCATTACATTTCACACCCTATGGCTATCCGCTCATCTTTCTCCCATACTTTACACTCTACACCTTTTATATTTTACATATCAAGATCCTTGCATGGAATGGGTAGAGGGGCCTCTTGAGGAGGGAAGTGGTGGGCGACCCCTGTTCCCTTGCCAAACTTGCATATTCCTAAAAATGGAGGCGTTTGGGGATTTTTTTTTTAGACCCTTCTTATCACAATACTCAATCCTTCTAGAGGTGGACCAAATGGGTTTTAGTAAATAACACTTCAAACCCATGTCTTATAAAACTAAAAATACTTGTGTAAATTTTGGAGAGGACGTGGATTGAAGCTGACAAATACTTTCAGAATCATAGCTTGATCTGAAATTAGTTAATTTTGGCACTACTATTCTAGATTTCACACTTGGATCTCTAAGAACTGGCTCCCATTCCTTCAAGGTAAGATGGACCTCTTTCTTGTGCAAATGAATTTTTATTGTTATTTATGCTGAGATTTATGATTGGAATGTCATACCGGAAATTTTGGACTTTCCCATCTCCACTTCTTGGCCATGAAACCTTGGTTGTCTCTTATTTTAACCCATTATCTGAAACTTTTTCAACTAAACCATAAAATAGTCAATTACCAAGAGATAAATTACATTTATATGTAAATGTCTATAAACAGATAACATTGCATAATGTTGTGAAATGGAGAATCATCGGGGAAAACAGATAGATTGCATTTATATGAAAAAATGTCTCAACGTAATCATTGCAAAAAACAATGTGGGAACTCCATTGTGTTCAATTCCTCCATTTTCTACTCAACCATTGCAGATGCCAAGTGTATTGCATGACAAAAATGGAATTTGATGGGTATTGATATGTTTAAAAAATGTTTGCGTAAGTTATATTTGACGGATGATTACAAGTGTTTTGATGCTTTTATGTGTCAACCATATATTTTTTAATATGACCACACTTTTTAGCTTGGAAGGTTTAAATATAACCATCCATTTTATTATACAAATGATATGGATATTGAGTAAATTATAATATGATTTTTTTTAAATAAATAAAAAACCTCTTTATTTACTCTGTAAATATTTATATTATCTAAAGTGAATACCAAACTAACATATTTTAATATAAAAATATGTACTATTTTATAATACATTAACTACTTTTTAGTTGTGTGGTGTGTGTGATCTTTACTATGTATATTATTTCAAATGTGAATACCAAACTACCATATTTAATTATAAACTATTAATGTACTATTGTATATACATTAACTCTCTTTTAGAATGTGTGTGTCCCTCTCTCTCCTCTCTCTCTCTATTTATAACATAACTCTCTTTGCAGACGTGTTCTGCCCTCCCTCTCTTCTCT